>NQII01007361.1:19035-77017 GCA_002778355.1 Clitarchus hookeri | reverse complement strand
ACAATATATTGTGCACAAAACTAAAACACAAGGTTTTTGCCGTAATCAGAAAATAATAATAATAACTGGTTTTCTGCTTAACAGTTAAGTATTTGAAAGCTGAGTAACTGTTCAGGAAGTTTTCAGAGTAGCGAATGACTTTGTATGCTTAGTTTTCTGCAGTGTATTGTTTAGGGATCATGTGAGAGGAGTGGTGACTTTTGTCAAAGATATACACAAAGTATCAAAGAAGTTACATTCAGTGAAAATAAACTAAACGGAATAGTTTAAAAATATTGATAGTATTCTGAGAGCTTACAGTCTGGACCAGTGTAAACTGCTCTTGACAAACCTCACATGCCTAGGTCCCTGTTTGATTAAAGTTTTGATCATAGATGTGTGCACACTGTCAAATAACTGTACGCAGAATGCCAATATTCTGTCCTTGGTTGAGCTTACAAACCAAATATGCAAGCTTGTGACATCCAGACTGTACGTTTAGTTGGCCCAATTGAGTGGGTATATTCAAAGCACTAGTGCCTTTCAAGCACGCCTGAGTTGATTTTCATTATGTTCCTTTTGTTGGAATTGGAATTATCGGTTTACTGTTAACTGTACTGTGAAGTATTGTGGATATTTATTTTCAGTTATCAATAAATAATGCACATCACATAAAACTATAACTTACGAGGTGCGTCTAGAAAGTAAGTACCATTTTGTCTCTTTAAAAATGTAGGAAGTTGAAAAATAAAATATTTTGTTGCTACTTAGGTTAGCATAATTAAAATTTTGCAACGTAGTCACCATGCAAATTTAAGCACTTACATTTTTGGCATTTCTTTGAAGATAACGACTTCGTAGAATTCGCCTGTCTGCGAGTTTTAACTAATTCTGGACGTTCTCCTTTGTATCATCATCACTGGCAAATTCTCGCCTCTAAGAAATTTCTTGAGGAGCGTAAAGAGATGGGACTGGCGGGGCGCCAAGTAAGGACTTTGAGTGTGATGACTTGAGTTGTTCCTAGCGAAATGAGTTGAGCCGGTTGTTGCTTATGCATGCAGCGTTTGGCCATGCATGGCCATGCAGCAACACATAGCCGGAACCCAGTAAGCCACGCCTCTATTTGTTTCGTATAGCGTGCCGTAACTTCTTCAGAACGTGACAGTACAATTGTCATGTTGCATGAATTCAGTAACAGTAATAAAAATTGGTACACCTAATTTTTCTTGCAGAAAGAGTTGTATTGATTTGATTGACTGTATGGGGAAATTATACGCCGCCATTAAAGTGATTGTAGTTTGCTTTCTTTATCACGTGGCAAACTCACATTTCGTTATTAGTAAGAGCCCTTAAAAAAAATCTTTCATCTTCACACTGCAAACATCCAGACTTCTCCTATACACATGTTGAACATAATTTTTGTGGTCACATTTTCACGCAACAAAAATTTTGAAGTATTAGGAAAATTTAGAGATAAACCGGAAACTGTGGCTTATCTGCCGGGACGAATCTTTTCTTTATAACATTTTGTAGATAAATTAAATTGGTTTGAGCAGGCCACCACACTCCTCAACGCGAACGTTCCTCGTTTCCTTCGTTAAGCAGTCCTAACAATCTTTCTCATCATAAATTATTTTGTCACATTTAGTCCGTAAACTTCGCGAATCTCGCAGAAAATGGTTTTATTTTGAACACGATAACTGGCGCTTAGTTGACCTCGACGTAAACACAAACCAAATTACCAGGCTCATTTAATTATCGAGTGTAAAAGCTTAAGGGCCAGCCTGCCTGCATTTTTTTTTTTTGCCGTGAAGCGCGGGACCTATAAGGGTTACACTGGCACGCGCTACAAGAGCACCATCGCCGCTACGCTCAGGGCTCTGACCTGGCGTGCAGTGTTCTCGTAGTGCTGCGTGTAATCTGTAGAACTTTTAACGTTGATACTATCATTGTACTGATGAAAAGTCTGTAGCAAAGTTCAATACAGGCTCCTATCGTAGTTTGACTCGTGTCCGGCTAGTGTGTTTTAAGATACGCCAGTCTGAAAAGGCCATTTTTAGCTATATTAGAGGGCTTCAAAATAATATCTACAGTGTGTGTGGTATCTTTAAAGCATCATTCCTTCCTCGTCTGGGGTATGGTTTCTTTTCGTAGGTTAACATACTGGGGTCACGTTTAATAGTTGCGTAAAAAAAACAGGATTTCACTCTGCAACGCAGCGGAACCCTTAACTGCGCATGCGTGACCTTTCATCGCCAGATGCACGGAAAGATATGCGCAGATGGTACCTATTTTAAAACGTGTATCTTGTATTGTTATATTTTGGCGTAGCCTGTATCTCGAGACTGTGAGTTGTGCGAACGCGTGGTTGCAGAGATCTCGTTCAGGGTGTGGCAGTGCGGAGGCAGCCTGGAGATAATCCCCTGCAGCAGGGTGGGTCACGTCTTCCGCAAGAGGCATCCGTACACCTTCCCTGGCGGCAGTGGCAACGTGTTTGCGCGAAACACGCGGCGGGCTGCCGAAGTCTGGATGGACGAGTACAAGGATTACTACTATGCTGCCGTGCCACTTGCCAGGAATGTCCCCTTCGGCAGGTATGTTCACATTGAGATGTTTTACTAAATTGTTGTCTTCGAGTGAAATAACAAATAATTAATTTGTAGGTTTTACAGTAATAAGCTGCTTCCGAGGTTTTATTTATGTATTTTTAATGCAACACAGTACCTTGTATCAACATACCTTGTTCTGTTAATTCTTGCAAATGTTAGTATTTTTAAGTTTTTCTCTTCAGTATTATGTAGATTAGCTGTTTTTTTTTTTTTTTTGTTCTTACTTAATTCAACACAAATATAACAAACATGGTGAAAAGGTCCCCATGTCCTCAATGTGTGCCAAATAAATTTTTTTTTCACCACATGACTTTTATGTTAATGTATTCATTAATGAAATATTTCCAAATTTGTATTAATGGAGCACATCTACATGGAAATCAGTTCAGTGGTGCATGTGCCCAAACAAAATATTATTTCCACACTTTATATTTATAATTTGTAGTACAAAATGGTTACATATTAAGATTTTGTGAGCACAACTAATCACTGATTTGTAACAAAATTTCTGTGCTTAAAGCTTTTATGGTAATGAATAAGAATGGCAAAAATTGCAAGCACTGCTAACGTTTATACCTTAAAGTATATATTCATGTTCGAATTGGGAAATTGGCTCACTGCTGATTGCTCAATGAATTAATGTAAAAAAATTTCTGTAACAGTAGTGGTGAATAACCTATTTTTCCATTGGAATTGCTTTGACCATAAACGGGAGTCTGTAGTATGAACTGAACACGTCTGGTAATGCATTTGTGTGCTCAGTCCCAGTCAGCTTCTCAGGGGTTTGTTTCTCATTACTGGTTTTCCATCCTTGTTCCATGCAAATGCCAGTACAGTATTTCGATTTGAACATCAATTCCTTGTCTGTTAGATTAAGATCTCTTGTAAGCCAGCATACATAGAAAGAAGCAGATTGGTATGTAATTAATTTTCAATAATGTATAATCATTTCTGCGAATAGTTGTTGCTGAATGCTGTAGCCAGTCATGTGCAAGCTGTGATGTATCATTGTTTTCCCTAACAGTCGACTGTTAAAACTTGTGATATTATTTCTGTCATAAAAATGCAAACACCGTTCAATTCTTCTCCATCAATTTCAGATTAGTTTTTCTCTGCTGTAGTAGTAAAATTTAATTCTGTATACTGTAATATATCTAACTGCTTGTTAGGGGCCATGGTGGTCTAGTGGCTGGAGCACTCACTTCACACACAGGCAAAGTGGCCTCAATTCCCAGCAGGGTCACTACTGGATTTTTACATGTGGAAATTGTGCCAAATGATGATGCTGATTGGCTGGTTTTCTCAGAGATATCTCATTTCCTCCGCCCTTGCGTTCTGCTGCTGCTCCATATACACTTTATTTCAACCTCTCTGGCTATCCAGACCTTGTTGTCAATTGCTGCCCAAACAACTCCACTCCACCCACTCCACTCCACCCCACTTCATCCCACTCCACTTCACTTCATCCCACTCCACTTCATCCCACTCCACTTCACTTCATCCCACTCCACTACACTTCATCCCACTCCACTCCACTTCATCCCACTCCACTCCACTTCATCCAACTCCACTCCACTTCATCCCACTCCACTCCACTTCATCCCACTCCACTACACTTCATCCCACTCCACTACACTTCATCCCACTCCACTCCACCCCACTTCAGCCCACTGCACCCCAACTGAAATCAATGTTTACCAACTGAATTGCTACCATGATCTTACCCCCAACATTCATCTTCATACTCCAACGTAACTGCCAACATCGTAGTTCTATATATTTTTCATAATGCATATTGTATATTACCTCCAAATAATTTTCATTGCATCAATAAACAATAGGACAGTATGGGCCTTGCTGCTTTTGTAAAGCTACAAACTGATCAGTTTCGTTTTAGTTCATCAAACTTTTTTTTCTGGGTAAACTGGACACTCATTTAAGATGTAAAATTTAATTTTTCACCTGAATTTGCAAACGATAAAAATAATTCACAAAGAGTTAAGGAAAAAAATGAGAAATGTCAATCACCACATAATCATGTGCATATGAACACAGTCATTTTCTTTTATTTTCTGAAAGAGAAGTTGCTAACCATCCTGCTGGGCAGAGAAATCAAAACACCTCAAAGGAGACACAAAAACTTTGCGGAATCAATTGCACTTGACTAAGCGTGTCATTCTTAAGCAAGTATAAGTATTAGTACAAATTTCATTAACACATAATGATGAAGCAATGGCACAGTGGCATACAGCACAAGATTTAATATGGCGTCTGCCCTCTTCTTGAGGTGATGCAGATGGCCACATGACATGTCATGGAATCATAACATAGCCAGAATACTGTTCTGTATATTTCACTCTTCTTCCTCAAAGTACCGACAGAGTTTGAGTGTTTGGGCAGGTCACAGGTTCTGGAGGAGACTGCATCCCAGCTAGTCCCATACATACTCAACTGGTGACAGGTCTGGTGATCTCGCAGGCCAAGGTATGGGGCTCTATATTATATAGAGCATGTTGCACAATAATCGTGGTTGGACATACATAATCGTGCTGCAGAGAATACCATCAGTAGTACAGCATACAAATGGTAGAAAATGTGTACCTACAATCTCTGGCATTGTGTTATGCAAAAACACAAGATTTGTTTTTGAGTTATAGTATACAATTAGAAGATTTGGTTATATTGATAAAAAGTATTGTTGTTTAAATTGGTATGAGAGCAGATAAAACTAAACAAGTACTTCTGAAAAAATTTTCTAATTGTCATATACCATAGATCTGAAATATAAACAATTTATAATTTTTTTTAAATTTGGATTTTATTTGAAGTAGTATGAGAGGTTCCGATTATAATAATGTGCATTAACAATTTTTGACATATGTACTAAATCTGACATTGTTTATTTTCAGTGATATATGGTAGTGTACTGCCTGTATAATATATTATGTGAAATGCCTGTATTGCATTGTTGCCAGNTTATTTTCAGTGATATATGGTAGTGTACTGCCTGTATAATATATTATGTGAAATGCCTGTATTGCATTGTTGCCAGTATTAAGGATCGCTTGGACCTGCGGGAGAAACTCCACTGCAAACCTTTCAAGTGGTACCTGGAGAATGTGTACCCTCAGCTAAAGATACCAGGCCTGGTACCGCTATCGACCGGCATCATACGGCAAGGGGAGATGTGTATGGACACCATGGGGCATCTCGTGGAGAACACCATTGGCACATACTTGTGTCACAACACTGGTGGCAACCAGGTAATACCCTCGTGTTGAGTGGGAAATGGACAGGCCAACAAACCCTTGTCTACTATGAAGAATTCCACCATACATTTCTCTGTGGCGCCTTCCATAGACAGTTGATCCTGACCATTTTCTATCCTGTGTGTGTGTTTCTTTCCTAAGGCTCTAGGCACTACTCTCCTAGGCTACAGTTGGTTTTCAGCTAATTGCACACTTCAAAAATCAATAATTTAAAAAATCCTCGCCCTTGACCATATTAATGTTATTGAAGACAATGACTGGTGTATTAGTTGTGACATTGACATCTTATCATTTCTTTATAAACAATAAATGTTTGAAGTTACATGTAATACAGATTTATTTTTGTGTTATACACATTCTTAAGAGTAATGTTGTTTATGGCCATAACTCTTTCAAATATTCACTTCTTTAAAATGNGTTTGTGTTATACACATTCTTAAGAGTAATGTTGTTTATGGCCATAACTCTTTCAAATATTCACTTCTTTAAAATGTAGCCACCAGTAAACGTCCATAGTTCATGTTTACATGTGACACAAGTATAAACAGTTGGCAGATAGAAGAAACTAAGCAGAGCTTTCATTAGTGCTCATTTTGACCACTGATNGTGACACAAGTATAAACAGTTGGCAGATAGAAGAAACTAAGCAGAGCTTTCATTAGTGCTCATTTTGACCACTGATAAACTTTACCCCAGCTTTACCTCTCTTATAACAAAGTAATATGTAGGTGCACAAAACAAACTGAAAATACATTTTATGTTTGTTCTTTTCTGATTCACAGAGACCTCTTGAGAATGCTCATGTGAGCAATGTGATAAAATTGGGTATAATTTTAGGTTAGTACAAAACATAATGTTATATTGGGCAAAAACTGTTCCATTATTTAGAATGCTATGCAGTACATCACTTGCACCTTTTTTCTTTCTCCTCCATAAACAACCCTTAGTAAAGTGAGTAAAGTAAATGAGAAAACATCATTGGAACATAGAACTAGTACAGGACCTGTACTAGCCGAACATCAGTTCATGCATGGAATGAGAGATTGAGGATTGAAACATTTTGCTGAAAATTCAACAGCTTGATCTCATAAAACGAATTTTAAAATTTGATGTTGCTGGTAGGTTGCAGGGCTGTTTGGTACCTAACAGGACACATTTCCAATTTGGAATGTGGTTGGCGGCAGGACAACAATGCCCATACCATGTGGGGCTCAGTGGTGTTGCTGGTACGTGTGCCAGCTAGTCTAGATGACGCACCTGAGCTAGCACAAGACTCATTGAGCAGTTTCATGGCTGGTCAATGGTCAGACGTAACTTTGCATCATGGCGAATGGTCACAGATAAGCACTGACCTATCAATGGCTGGTCAAATGCCACTGCGATACCATTATGCATGCAGGATAAACTCGAGAAAATACACTCAAGAGGGAAATGGGTCCACCACTCGAAATAACGTCTTGAAGCAGTGACACAATGTCACATTTCTCTCCATGACCTCAATTAAGCAGGAATGGCCGTGAGAAAACACTATGATGGAAATGGCTACATCTTCCTAAACTCGTAGTGAAACGGTGAGGAAATAATGTTCATACCACACACAAATATATATTTGGTACCTGCGTATATTCCCAAGTTAAAAGATGACGATGATGATACACACTCCCTTATGCACTCAAGCGCGTTTACGGCCCAGACCCTGTACTAGCCAATACACTGTTAAAAAAATTTTTGTAGATAAGTTAGACAAAATTGAGGCATTAAAGCCAGTGGGATTGCGGTCTGATCCGGCAGGGTGCAAATTTGGGGCAATAAAATGTTCTAGTAGATTACGTTAAAGAGCTGTTTCAGCAAAGAATTGTTGGTTACAAAAGATGCATGCCCCGAGCCACTACATGTGTAGATCCCTTAAGCCCCACTAAGGCAGACTGGCTGAGTGGTGCCACAATGATGTGGAAACAGTCCATGTTGCCCGTCAAAAACAAAAACCCCTTCACGAATAATAGTGAATGGAATGATGGTTACAAATGATGAACACACAATTACATACAATAGATCCTTTTGACAATTTCACTCTGTGATGATTACTTTGATGTCATTTAATACAAGAACACATACTCAATTCAAATATAACGCTATTGCATCTTAGGGCAGTTCATGGCTGTCAGGTTGCTGGGACTGTGACCTGGGCTGATGAGTTCAGTGCAATCACTGAGCAAATATTTCATATAAAACTTACCCTGACAAGCAAGTACATACTATGCACAATTAATTAACATTAAAAAAATTACACTTTTCTTCCAGAGTTGCCAGCACACCATGACCACGTGGTCGTGTAAACACACATCTCTTTCTCCACATTGAGATAGGCCCAAACTCTACCTACATGTGCTAATGAATTACATTTAACACTGATAATTGAGCAAAGGTTAAACTCTTAATCTACAATGAATCTACTCAATTACTCCTTGTTACAAACTTGCGTCACTGCACAGACTAAAGGGATAGCACACATGTGTACACACAACATTTGCTGCACTGAGAAGTACGCATTGCCGCCGCATCATCTGGGAGTGTGTGCATGGTGTGTCAACGCACCGTTAATGGGCCTCGTGCGTAGCAGCGCTGTAGAGTGCACAAGTTTGCTGTGCAGAGAGGGAGTCAACAGAGGTTCAATTATTAATGGTCTTGAAGCTATTTAAGAGCACTACTCTCAAAAACCTTAAATTTTTTCAGCGGTTTTCTCAGCAAATATTTATTTTACAGAAACAAAAACTTTAGTGAGATTTAAGTTCTGGTGGGTATTTAGGAATTTAAATAGTACGACAAATGCTAACATTGTTTGTTGCACTGTTTCACATGAGAAATTAGATTGGAATAGAGGTGATAGGATAACTTCCTCCATACTAAGTATTTTTTGAATTTGAGGGAACATTTGTTTGGGTGGGTGCTTTATCGTTGTAGAGGGGCCAGTTACAGTTGTGCCAAAGTTTTGGTCTTTTACTGTGACACTATGAGGTTAAGAAAAAAGTCTGTATTTACCCTTGTATACAAGAACCAAATACACAATGAACATAACTTTGCAGCAGTGAGAAGCATGTTCATATTCTCTGTTATGAATTCCTGGCATACTCCATACCTGATCCCAACTCTAGGATTGTTAGGCAGTGGTCTTTGATAATGAGTTCACAAACTTTTTCAATGTACTGTATCATTTGTTGATGCCTGGTTTGTCTGAAAGCTCGTCATTTCCAACTTACACTCAACTAGCCTGAAACGTTATGTGCCATTGGAAAACTACTTCTGGGCCTGGAAAATGTTTGTTGAAAGACTCGCAAAGCATTGGCAGAGATTTAATAGATTTATCAAACCTCATAAAAAAACTAAATGCAGTGCTATTTCTCAGTTTTATAGTTGTGTAGTATGATTGTAGATAAAATGAAACACAAAATCTTAAACATTCGCAAATAATAACTTGCTCATAGCGCAATGTCACATGGCGAATTGTGGAAAAATAACTACAGCAGTTAGCCAAACTCATGATTGTACTACATAACAGATGCTTAATTTATGGTGTTCGGTGAAGGAAGAACAAAAGTTGTCCAAAAGCAAAGTTTTAAATTATGATTTTCAGTGGTTGCTTTGTCATGTTGGTATTCCATTAAAAAATATGAGCTGTTCTCCATTTAATTTTACTCTAAGCCAAAAGGTGTAAAATAATGAATTTGTTGTAGGAGTGGACGCTGACAAATGATGGTCACATCAAGCATCATGACGTGTGCCTTGCACTGACTGACTACAAGAAAGGAATGCCTCTTGTTATGAAGATGTGCGAGAATTCAGATGCACAGGTTAGTATGCATTAGCATAGGTAACTTAAGTCTTCATTGGGGGTGGTGGGAGGTTGGTACTAATCCGGTCAATAAGAAACCAAATTTTCTTTTAACTGAACTACTTGTTCCATTTTTAGACTGCATGTTAGTAATAGCTCTGCTGGCTTGAATGTTAGATTTTATGGTAGACCATAAGTTGTCCCCCTTTATAACATTAATGGAGCTTAACATTTTGGGTTCAGTTGCAGGACTCTGAATTTTGTGTAGTGCTGTTATATATTGTTGTGAATGTTTTAGCTTCTCTTAAGTTACAGCTATCATATACTCAGGGTAAGCTACAGATGATAGAACAAATAGGAATGATGAGCTGTTAAAAATTATAATGTGTAATGTGTATTTCACCATACGGTTTAAAGATTGATACAGTGTTTCACAATATAACAGAAAAACAGGCAGCTTTTCACAAAGATATTTTAAGTAGCAAATTTCATACTAAACCTGGCATTCCCACGTTATTGGTTAACAATATTGCACGTTGGTTAAATAGTGGATTTGGCAGCAATGAATTCTTTCGCTGACAGGCCTTACATAGTGCTGGGAAGACGCAGGCTTTCCTCATGTTGTCAACATTGTTTTTATAAAGTCCCCGCTTATGGTTTGTTTTCGCAACTTGTTCTAGTTTCCTCCACACGTTTTTCAACAGCTGCCATGACAGACCGCTTTGTATGTTTACTGTTAAGTCCAGTTCAAAACAATTACTGCAACTGCACTTGCGACACCTTTTTTTTTAGCAGTGTGCAGTCTTCTCTACCACAACAAGTAGGTTCAATATCTGTTGTCGTTGGGACCAAATGAGTGATATCCTGTTACTAGCCTTGATTAGCCAGGTTCATATCACCAGTCTGCACCTGAGCTAACCTTTTTCCACTCTCTGTCAGGAGGTGTGAGCAAACAGAGCAAGTAGTGAATACTCACTGCATTCCACGTGTCCACATGCAGAACTCCCTGTTGTAAGCAACTGTAAGCAAACGTTTTGTCAAATTGAAATTATTTTATTAATATGTTATCTGTAATTTTTTCTTCTCTGTTATTCTCTGTGTTTCTGGTTTCAACTGACTGTGAACGTCTTCAATCATCAATTCCAACTTGCTAAATATAAAATCTTAAATTAATATTTCTTTTGAAACTTGGGTGGCTATATGAACAGTAAAAATTGAGCTGTGGTTCACAAAATTTCACAGTCAATGACCAAGCGGGGTGGCGCAGTAGTAACTCACATGACTCGCATTTGGAAGGGCCCTGGGTTTCATTCCCGGTTTCCCTAAATCACTCCAGGCGAATGTTGGGATGGGTCCTTAACAAAGGCCATGGCCGATTCCTTCCCCACTCCCTTTTCACTGAGCAATTTACTCAGTCTCTAGTGACCTCGCTGTGGAAATCCCAACATCACAGCCAATGAAAATGGACTTATAAATATTTTGGGGAAACAAACTGTTCAAATTACATTTGGTTGTGTGATGTCTGGCAGTGCAGTCATAAATAGTCTTCTATAATGTATTTTATACATCCTGATAAACTAAACTGTTAAATGGTAAACATTTGTTATTGTGTTTGATGCTACGTTACCATCCAAATAGTGTGTATTCTCTCTTGAATAGGAAACAAAAATCATTTTTCGCAGTCTTTTTGTAGTTTGCTAATACTGTTGGTTGCAATGGGTCTGTGATGCAATGCTGACTTTTGCAATATTCTGTTTCAAGTCCTTTCTTTCACATATGTATGTAACTTGCACATATCTGCCACCTTCAATAGAAGTACAGTAAACAAATTTTCTTTTGCACTTTCTTCTTTTGAGTTTTTGCATAAGTTGTATCTGATCATATTTAATATATACACAGTTTCAACTTTTGTAAACTACACAATCCGGTGTTTTGCTACACTCTTGTCAGCCACAAAAGCATTTGAGCTATCGCATGCCTACGAAAATAAAAAAGAAAGGAAAAGCCAGTGAATTCTCAACATTTTATTTTAATGTTTTATTCCATTGCTGCGGTGGTAAAAAAAATATACAAAACTATAACATTTCCTTTTGTTTTGCATTTCACAATCCTTTTTTTAGAAATGCACATAAAATAAGCAGTCATACAAAGATTAAAATATTTAAAAAAAAATTTTAAAAGAAATAATTCACAAAATAATTATACATAAAATTTTTTTAGATTAAACATCCTTAATATTCACATGTGAGGGAATTGTCTTCTATTTGTGTCTCGCCCTGCAGCCTGCCAGTCCACGATGCCCCAGACTATCTGATCACCTGCCAGACCAAGCAGTAAAACGCTAATGCAAAAAAAACCACTTCGCACTATGACCAGAGGTTCTATTAGGCAGATGCTGCACTGTATGTCCCAACGGTCTATGAATGTTCTGTAGGTCCTATGCTAGACAATGTGCACACTTAGATACTGACACATATCAGTCTGGTAGATAATCATGGTATGTGTAAGATGTTTGCGGTGTTTATGACAGGCTCAGGGAAGGTTTCACGACAGCAATAATAAAAGCAAGATGTTCAATACATTCACAGTTATTGTGAGGGGCTATGTTAATTTTAAAGACGTATTGAATATGAATGTCCTTGTGGTGTATGTAATTTTAAAGATATATGCACTAAATTTAGGGATAACAATTTTTTGCAGAATTAAATAATAACTATGATGCATGGAATATTAGTAAGTATGTACTCTTACCACAGCCAAATGAATATGTTGCTAGCAAGTGTTGGAACCATTAGATCTTGTGTTATAATTTTACAAAAGAAATTTTAAATTAATTTGTTGGTAATGCTATTGCTCTCATATTTATAATTGGAAATTGTTTTTAGTTTTCTAAAACCCCTTTTGTAAGTTACTGTGTTGTAATTCTGAAAGCTTAGTTTCTGTTGTAACTTGGAGATTAAATGATACACGAACACTACAATTGATATCACATAGAATATATATTGTTATCTTATATTTTGAATTTACATTACTTCGATATCATAACACATTTCATAACACATTTCATAACACACTGTTGATACGAGCAAAATCCAGTTGAACATCAAGTCACCATAGAGGTTTTACACACTACTCTGCGACACTCGCGCTATCAAGAGGCGTTTTAGTACATTACAGTTTCATTGACTGATGATTTTATTTGGAATGGTAATCCAACCAGAATGTGTAACTGGCTGCACTAGTAAACAAAAGATGGCGTGTGTACGACACTGAAGTAATTTATTTGTATTCTTTCGGGAAGTAATTTTAAATTGTACTTGTATGCATAGCTTCTTGGTATCCTGCTGGGAAGATATTTTACGTGTCTTTCTTGTCCCTTGCAGAGATGGCACCAGGTTGAGAACGGTGGTTTGATCAAGCACAGCCGCCTTAGCCTGTGCATCGACTCCAGAGACTACAGGGTCAAAGGCCTCACAGTGGAGCGATGCGATTCAAGGTCACAGACTCAGCAGTGGACATTTTCGATCAAGAAATTGTGATAAACTATTAGGGAAGAATCTCTCTGACTGCAGACGCTATAAGCTAGGAGTGACAGTTGTACCAAGGAAGCAGCGACTGTGTGATACGTATGTTTGGTGGAAATGCAGTTCCTTTGATGCTAAGAGTTATTGTGACGTTTATTTGTGGAAGTATTTTGCAGTAATAATAGTCAAAGTGAAACAGAATACAATGTTGTCTACTCGGAAAGAAGAAACTGTCTCGTTTGACTTCTTGACAGCTAGACATAATCTTACCATAATGTCTGACAAGCACGTATTGAGATTAGAAATATTGATAACTTGGATTGTTCTTTTNTATTTGTGGAAGTATTTTGCAGTAATAATAGTCAAAGTGAAACAGAATACAATGTTGTCTACTCGGAAAGAAGAAATGTCACGTTTGACTTCTTGACAGGTAGACATAATCTTACCATAATGTCTGACAAGCACGTATTGAGATTAGAAATATTGATAACTTGGATTGTTCTTTTTACTTACTTTTGCATTGGTTCTAATATGCCTAAACAGTTAGTTTCAGCAGCGACCCTTGAAAGATTGTGAAATCGTTATTTGTATAAAATAATTCTTAAAAAGCAATTTATTTTGCTTTGTGAAAGAATTCTAAAGGAGAAACTATTTTTGTTTGAGAACACATCTGATAAGTAATACTGAAATATTGAATTGTTAAGGAATGAACCTTAGTTTCAAAAAATGCTGATTTGGTTAACTGGCAGCTTTTAGGAATTAAAAAAGATATCCTTCCTTTTTAATTTCTTGATACTGAAAGTATGCACGAAGATCCTGTAGTTTAATCCACAGTGGCTGGCAAGCACACTGGACATACCTGCAAAGTGTAAAAAAAAAAGTACGATTTCAAGAGAACATAATGTTAGTGCTTTCTTCAAAATGTAAGGATCTCATGGGTAGTTAACATGTATTCATAAATCAGTTTCTTTGCTCATCAACAGTGTCTTTGCTTTGTTGCTTAATTTACAGATTGTTGTAATCGTGAAATGCTGAGAAATTCAGGTGTGGATATCAAAGAAACTTGTGCATTTGATTAAGTATACTCTGCAAGCTGCCACTGCCAACCCCACCAGTATTTACTTTGCACACATAATATTTTTAAGTGTAACAGCTATCAAAAAAATTCTAGTTAAATTCATACAGGTTTATTATTTATTGCAGAAAATATTTTATGACATTCAGCTGTTTTAAAGTTTGTATAAGGGTCATGGCTATACGCTAGTAAAGATATTTCTTGTAATTGTTAAGATATTGAAAAATTAAATTGTCCAGGTTATGTAACATTTTATTAAATATTTTACTTAGTTTTATTTTAAAATAGTGTAGGTATTAAATAGTTTATTTTTGTAATTAAGTTTAAAATTCTGATATGGGAATTTACTTGTGCTTAAATACTAAATCTTGTGTAAAACATGATAAAAATGAATATAAAATGCTCCTGATAATGTGATTTAACAACATAAAGTTGGCATCCCTGAATGCATACAGTTATTATCCACTTCTTCAAATGCACAGTATTGTACAGTGATACAAGTAGCATGGATTGTTTATCTGGAAATGATATAACTAAATTATACAAACTAGGTTGCTAAAACATTGGCATCCTATATGCCAGGGATAGTAAGGAGAGTTTGGAATCACTTCATTGTACAGTAACTTTTAAGAAGTAGGTTCTGCTCTT
This sequence comes from Clitarchus hookeri, assembly GCA_002778355.1. Taxonomy (NCBI): domain Eukaryota; kingdom Metazoa; phylum Arthropoda; class Insecta; order Phasmatodea; family Phasmatidae; genus Clitarchus; species Clitarchus hookeri. The sequence goes on along the minus strand of NQII01007361.1, from coordinate 62,084 downwards.
TAGTAGCGAGGGAAAATAATAATATAAGAGTAGCATAGGGGGACATAAAAATAACAGAGATCATGTAGTATCTCACCAGTCCATTAAGTTACTATTTTGTACCAGTTCATAACTTGTTTTTATCAAATAATTTGTAAAACTCTTGACGCGATCGTATACCAGAGTTGTAATGTGATGATTATAAATTGCCCGGCGCCACAGCCCTACGGTGANTGCACGAAGATCCTGTAGTTTAATCCACAGTGGCTGGCAAGCACACTGGACATACCTGCAAAGTGTAAAAAAAAAAGTACGATTTCAAGAGAACATAATGTTAGTGCTTTCTTCAAAATGTAAGGATCTCATGGGTAGTTAACATATCTTCATAAATCAGTTTCTTTGCTCATCAACAGTGTCTTTGCTTTGTTGCTTAATTTACAGATTGTTGTAATCGTGAAATGCTGAGAAATTCAGGTGTGGATATCAAAGAAACTTGTACATTTGATTAAGTATACTCTGCAAGCTGCCTCTGCCAACCCACCAGTATTTACTTTGCACACATAATATTTTTAAGTGTAACAGCTATCAAAAAAATTCTAGTTAAATTCATACAGGTTTATTATTTATTGCAGAAAATATTTTATGACATTCAGCTGTTTTAAAGTTTGTATAAGGGTCATGGCTATACGCTAGTAAAGATATTTCTTGTAATTGTTAAGATATTGAAAAATTAAATTGTCCAGGTTATGTAACATTTTATTAAATATTTTACTTAGTTTTATTTTAAAATAGTGTAGGTATTAAATAGTTTATTTTTGTAATTAAGTTTAAAATTCTGATATGGGAATTTACTTGTGCTTAAATACTAAATCTTGTGTAAAACATGATAAAAATGAATATAAAATGCTCCTGATAATGTGATTTAACAACATAAAGTTGGCATCCCTGAATGCATACAGTTATTATCCACTTCTTCAAATGCACAGTATTGTACAGTGATACAAGTAGCATGGATTATTTATCTGGAAATGATATAACTAAATTATACAAACTAGGTTGCTAAAACATTGGCACCCTATATGCCAGGGATAGTAAGGAGAGTTTGGAATCACTCCATTGTACAGTAACTTTTAAGAAGTAGGTTCTGCTCTTTAGTAGTGAGGGAAAATAATATTATAAGAGTAGCATAGGGGGACATAAAAATAACAGAGATCATGTAGTATCTCACCAGTCCATTAAGTTACTATTTTGTACCAGTTCATAACTTGTTTTTATCAAATAATTTGTAAAACAGTGAAGTGTGACTCAAAAAAATATCACAGTCAATATAACATAGAAGAAATTAGCATAATATGTGCAAGTAAAAAGTGAACTAAAACATTTTGTTTGAATNTCACAGTCAATATAACATAGAAGAAATTAGCATAATATGTGCAAGTAAAAAGTGAACTAAAACATTTTGTTTGAATGTGTTTAAACATTTCCTACTATTTTCTTCCTTTAATGTGAAGTGTATTATATAGGTAACTGGAATATTCACATGTCGGATGCTGTTTTTCTATAATGTTATGGGGTGAATTGTGCCATTCAAACCTGCAATTTTTTTTTTTNATTCACATGTCGGATGCTGTTTTTCTATAATGTTATGGGGTGAATTGTGCCATTCAAACCTGCAATTTTTTTTTTTTCAGTTAATTGTTGAGATGTGTATTTGCCAGTTTACAGTTTTGTTGCATTATTTTGAGAAAACTGNATTTTTTTTTTTCAGTTAATTGTTGAGATGTGTATTTGCCAGTTTACAGTTTTGTTGCATTATTTTGAGAAAACTGTCTTTAAAATTCTGAATCTTCAGTATACATATAACCCTAACTTTATGGTGTTAAATGGTCAGGAACATAATCCATATTTGTGTGTTAAATATAATATTTAATCATTTCAATTTTTAATTTTAGTCAATGGTGTTTAAAATGAAAAGGAATTACGGTACATATTTGATACCTTAAGTAATTCAGAATGAAAGTCACCTTCGTCTAGTCACAGTTTTATGTGAGCATATTAGATGTGTGATGGTATGAAAATGTTGAGATACTGTATGTGATAGTGAATGATCATTTACCTTCTGGAATATTCATTGCTTTTAGTTTTTAAAGTTAGGTTGTGTAGAATTGTAAGGACTGATGCTGTAATTTTTACAGAAATCTAGGTAATTACAAGAATACCTTGAGTGATGATGGACAAAGGTTTTTCAGTCAACAAGGGAACCATATACATTAAAGGCAAACCATTCTCTTTTTACCTACCTTCTTCCCTCTTGTCATTAGCTCTTTGCAAATAGAGGTATTAAATGAATTGATATGCTTTTGTGAATTTATCTGGGAACTGTTAGAAGTATAGTCATACTTGAAGTCATGGTTAATTGGTGTATTTGTGTTATGNTTTGTGAATTTATCTGGGAACTGTTAGAAGTATAGTCATACTTGAAGTCATGGTTAATTGGTGTATTTGTGTTATGTACTTTATTTAGGAATTTTAACTAATCATCATTGCTGATAAATCTATCATTTTCCTGATTATTAAACAACTGAATATCTTAAATATATAAGTATGAATCGGAGAATAATACTTGATATTGGGGAAATCTGAAGATATTTATACTTATATTTTAAAATACGATGACTATAAAAGCAGGAATTGTTGATGTAAGATTGACTGGTAGACTAACCATGAAAACAAAGTGCACTTCAGAGAGTTTTCATTCTTACGACTTCTTTGTTTATGTCGTTTTGTTGTTTTTTTCCATAGAACATTTGAAAAACCCCATCTTGAACTTCACTCCCTATTTATTTACAAAGATATTTAAAATCTTACAACAAAGTTGTCGCAGTCAGCACTGTGTCGCTGGCTGGCAGAGCAACTAGTGCTGTGCCGAGGGATTAGTGTGTAGTGTGACGTCACTAAGTTGCAATCATGGGCGCCACATAGCGTATCCCAGCTAGGGCGGGGAGATGAGTTCTCAGGGCAGATGGTCAGCATGGTAAATTCCCCTTGGCTGTGATATGTTAAAGAACACATGGCTGTACATAAGGTGCACAAGGATCTGCAAAACTAGTTTCCTCCACTGTCCGGGCCGTGGCGCAGGTCTTCTGCCCTTGCGCTATGATGCAGAGCTGACTAGCAAGAGTAACTACGTCAACAAAAAACTTGTGGTTCAATGCAACTGGCATTTACTTCCACAATTATTACACTCTTTGTGCATACACACATACGGTACACTGATACACACTGTCACTGACTCCCGGTCATCCCTGAGCTCATTAAAACAGAATTACGTTTATGTGTAAAACACAAGTTAAGCAAAGCTGAAGTGGCCCGCCATGTAGTGGGGACAATAACAAGCCCATGGAGTCTGCTGCGCCCATAAATACAACACTGTATATTAAATCTCCCTTGTACTGAGATGTACAAGGAAGTGTGCCGGGGCAAAGATGGGAGGCAAAGAGACGAGGGTTCCAGTAAACTAAAGATGCTGATGGTAATTAAGCGTTCAAACAAGAGATGACCTTTTGCAGCAATACACTTGTGCTCACCCCGTGCATGTGAGTAAGTCAAAACCATATACAAAAACAGTAAACACATACAAGAACAGAATAACCCTCCTACCATTTAAATACAGTTTTCTACATGTGCTACACTGCCTTGCTACATTTAGGCTTTTCTGGGGGCATGTCGCAAATAGGAACAGCCGGTACTCCAGCTTCAGCTTGTCTTTCAAATGAATTCTGGTTGTAAAACTGCTCTCTAATTCCTGAGCTACTGTGCTATNAACCCTCCTACCATTTAAATACAGTTTTCTACATGTGCTACACTGCCTTGCCACATTTAGGCTTTTCTGGGGGCATGTCGCAAATAGGAACAGCCGGTCCTCCAGCTTCAGCTTGTCTTTCAAATGAATTCTGGTTGTAAAACTGCTCTCTAATTCCTGAGCTACTGTGCTACAAATTCCTTCCTCAGTTGGATAATATTTATCCTGCTTACAGCAAGCATGTTGGAACCACTTTGTTTAAAATTTTTNTAAATTCCTTCCTCAGTTGGATAATATTTATCCTGCTTACAGCAAGCATGTTGGAACCACTTTGTTTAAAATTTTCATGTGGGTCTTCCTAATAGAAGTAATTTGCGAATCTCATTAAATCCTTGCTGAAATTCGGATTTATACTGGGCCTATGTACCTGAAAACTGCACAGCACAGTTTCATCATATATTACTACTATCAGCAAATTATGAGTGTGGTTAGGCACTGCAAGACAACATGCATGCTTGAGTGCATGCATGCGTGTGTGCGTGCACATATAATGCCGGATAATCAAATCTTGTGGGCAAAACACGACCTTTGCGTGTTTTTATGCATGTACCTTTATGGATCGCAAAAAAAGAAATTTGCTGTAATTGGGAATAACATGGGCAACATGCATCCCCTGCTGGTTTTTGTGCACACACACACACGTTTAGTAACATGGGGCATAATTGCTGGTATAACCTGCATATTTTGAAGAAAAAAAATAAAAATAAAAAAATTGAGAACTTTTGAACTAGGTGTAGTGATGAGTTACATCTCCCAAAACAAAAAAAGTACAGTTTTAATTTATATTGGTAAAACTCTGCTATAGTTCTTAAAGAAGAAAACTATTGAGCTCTTAAAATGCAAGAGAAGATACTTCCAGAAATGTTCATGATACTTTGATTCATTTCATACTGAAACAGTTCATGGTTTAATTTTTGTTCCAAACAGAAACTTAGGTTGATTAGTTATAAAAAATATTACAATATTAAGTGGACATTTTTTCTGTGTTTCTTTATAATCAGCAAAATNTTAGGTTGATTAGTTATAAAAAATATTACAATATTAAGTGGACATTTTTTCTGTGTTTCTTTATAATCAGCAAAATGTCATATGTCCATTTATCATCTTATGTTTTTTGTACAACTGACAGTTATATGAAGAATTGTGTATTAAGTTGTTTATCTTGCCAGAAGTTTATTAATTTAGTTGGGCTGTAAATTAGTTCATAGTAATACAAATTATATCCTTTCTGACTGCTTTTGAATACATGCATGCATATTTTCATTACATAATACTCTAAATGTATTAATGTTGTAGCTATAAAAATGTCATCATGGAATACTGAATTTTTAAAATTGAAGTATATCAGAGACTTTAGAAAATATAATTTTTTTAGTGGCATAAGAGAAACTCAGGAAAGTAAAAAGTTAGTGGTGCCTGTGTGAGATCTGTACTATTTGTGNATTTTTTTAGTGGCATAAGAGAAACTCAGGAAAGTAAAAAGTTAGTGGTGCCTGTGTGAGATCTGTACTATTTGTGTAAAAATAACATTCCATTGTATTAAAGAAATTCAGTGATATTACTACAGTAAATTCCTTACCTATATAAAAACTTCAATGATAGTTTAAATATTTTGAGTTATATATCTATTTGAGGATATGGGAAAGGGAATTAGGTAATTTCATTGCTACAGTAAAACTTTAAATCTTGAGGGTAGTTTTATATTGTGGTACATAATATTTCATGAATATTTGCTTTTATTTTGTAATTTAAACACGTGGCAGTTAATGGTAAATTTATATTACATAATATTCAATTTTAATGAACATAAAATAAATTATTGTGTAATATAGAAATGTTTAGCCAAGTGTAAAGGGGACTTCCTTTTCTCTGGACAAATGAGAATACAGGCCATACAAATATCTGTGCATAAATGTGAGTACTTCTCGGAGCTTAATCACAGTAGACCTAACTCAGTTTGTGCCCGATGTGTTACTGACGTACAGAAATACTTCTTGCTTTTCACCAGTGTTGTAGCAGAGATATTGATGAGATGAAATCTTTGTCTCCTAAAATCCTCTCCTGATGGTTATGAGTAATTTTATGTATAGCAAATTCTGAACTTCTGCATGCACCCACAAAGTGCCAGAAATTTATGCAGTACCTACAATTAAAATTATTACACATAGTGGGAGAGAATGTGGCAAAATTAATTACATATGCTATGTGTATGATATACTAAAGATAAGTTTTATGTATCAAAGGGCCTAGAAGGGGTGTTAAGGGCAAATTGGGCATATGCATATATGCCTTATCTAAACTATGAGCAAAGCGCCAAACTGGCACACAATCTTTCCATTGGCATCTCATCTATCGGAGACTTTGTGATGACACTATTATTCAATTGTGTAATGCGCAGCTCAAAAATAGTTTCACACCGCTTGGTTTTCTGTGCCGCTTGTCTACCACCCGGGGAGGGCAGGGTGTTTCTGTACAAATTTCCTGATGCCATAATAAAGATAAAGCATTGTCAGCAAACAAGGAAATAATGAAAGTGAAGGCATGATCTGTTACAATGCCACTGTCAGTATTGTTTTACCCCACCTTCTGAATTATGTACGATGAAGAGGACAGTATTACACCATGGAACTGGGGCTCGCCAGGGACTTCGGTAGTNTACTGTACAAATTTCCTGATGCCATAATAAAGATAAAGCATTGTCAGCAAACAAGGAAATAATGAAAGTGAAGGCATGATCTGTTACAATGCCACTGTCAGTATTGTTTTACGCCACCTTCTGAATTATGTACGATGAAGAGGACAGTATTACACCATGGAACTGGGGCTCGCCAGGGACTTCGGTAGTGAAAGCTGTTCATGTGAATATGGTGCATCACACAGCTGTGTTGCAGCATCTTGTTGGTTCCTGGAAGTCATAATTCACAAGTATTAGGGGGTAGGTCTTACGGGCTCTGTGTAGGATGATAGCAGTTTCAACTTATGAACATTGGTTTAAATTTATAAAAATGTCACTATTGTGTACGCTGACAATACGGGCAACTTCTCACTTTGACAGTTGTTTTTAATATAAAGTAATGCTGTATTTATGGTCAAATAGTGAAATGAAATGTTGAGAAATATTATCTATTTGCGTCAGGCATGCAAGCTGTATTTCTTAACTCTGTAGTACAGTTCCACTATTTTCTACTGGAGCGTACAAAGACAAACTATAATTTGACCTTTTGCAAAAGACAGGTGAAAACATAGAATGGAAGCTGGTCTTCAGATTTGAATTACTTCTTAGTGATGTTCATAAGCAGATAAAGTTTACCATTTAAAAATTTTTTTTTTTATCCAATGTCAAAAACATTTTTATTCTGAATTTCTGCACACTGTTTTGTTGTCCTTGTAGGCAGCTACTTAATTACACAACTTAGCTTCTATGCACAATGCCTGGCTATGAAATTGCAGCGACATGTTCAGGAAAGTCTTCCCATTGTAGTTTTTAGTCCACTTTTCAATTCATATTCCAACAACCGTATGTATTAGGAGCCTTTATTAACACTTTACCTTATTCAATGTTTAATCGGAAATTACCCATAAAATACTGTCCACACAATTTTCCAAATTCAGAAACACAGCATAACTCACTTCGCTTAAGGGGCCTGCCTACTTAGAGCCATTTTCCGTGTTCGAGGTCTAGAAGCGCGGGAGCAATAAGGTCCACATTGCCATGCACATTAAGTGTGCTATCGCCACTATACACAATGCTCTGAACTAGTGTGCAGTGTTTTTGTAATGCTGCGGGTAGCATGTATTTGATCCTTATATTTTGAGATGCAGTGCTTTGAAAAAGTTGTATTTAGCTATGTTGGAGTGCTCTGAAATGGTGTATATAATTTGCATGATATCTTGACAGCACTCAATAGGCCTCGTCTTAACTGTGTGTTATTTTCATAGATCAGCACATGGGATGCATATCTAATAGTTTCGTGGAAAAATATGCATTTCAAACCCACTGCAATGCGGTTCAAGTGCCAGGTAGGCAGGCTGCAATGACCCAACAAGACTTATCCAGATGTTTTATATTGTTTTTCTTGTTGTGAGATTAGGAAGTTGCCATTAAAAATTGGTTAAAATTTTAATGAGGTTCTTGTATGCATCAACCTGAAATGTATTACATTACTTATATACTTGGTTATTAATACTTCTAATCTACTGCATTTTGTGCATTGTATATTGATCACAGTTTTGCAGTGGTCATTGAATCATCATTAATAGATGACCATTTACATTTGTTGTTACTACGTCCAGCTGTCTATGCAATGTAAATGTGTTAATTTATGATAGAAATTTCAATTTACTCAGGAACATCATTACTGATACTCAGAGTTTTTAAATTGTACTTGTAAATTATTTATTACACATACATAGACTACTATTGAAGGACAATACTGTGATCTCAAACGCTGTATGTAAGCATCCTGGATGGACAGAGTTAAAAATTTTGATTGATCTGTTCATTAAATCGTATGTGAAGGTTAATTTTTATATTAAAAAGAACTGTTTCAGTAGCTAATGCATGACAGAACAGAATTCTTCCTGTTTTGATAATTTTTTTCTAGAAACTACATAAGAAATCAGCACTGCAGCTTAGAACCAAATCATGCATGTTGAAATGTAAAAATGAAGATGAATGTGTCTGTATAATAGAACTAAAATTATATCCTTTTACCTAGAAGATTGTAACACTTTTGTTTTGATAGAAAAATTGAAAAACATTCTGGATGCTATAAACAAAATTGTAATATAAATTTTGTACATAAAGTGTTAAGTATTTTCTGGTGACCAGAACAGAAATCATCCTGTGTTAGCTATTTGATAACTTTTACTTTATTATACACGAGTTTCATATAATTTCCACAATAACTATGAAACTGGAATGGTTTTTTTTTGCTCGGAAAAGTTTTTTTTGACCGGTAATAATTAGTTATAAATCAAGGAAATTTTGCACTAATGACTGCTAATGGTTCATTTCAGGCACGTTGATGATAGAAACAGCTGTTTCTGTATCTAAATTGAACTTGATAATTTCAGCTGGCCAATAGCAAGTTTTCTAGAGACTGAAAATGTTCGCCATGAAAAAGTTATTCTGGCCTCTTGTTTCATTATTTGAATTCACCTAGTACTTTGGCTTATAAAAGTTGGTAACTAATAGGAAAACACTGTATTTCTCGTGTCTTATTGCTCACTTAATGCTGTGTATTCTTCATGAGAAACATTACCATTACTTTCACTTAAATGGCTTTCAAATATTGAAGGCATATTAATGGGAATATCTCACAAATATATAGTTAGTTCACAGTGTTTTATACTACTACAAAGCGTTTCAGTTGATCACATTTTAGAAAAATGACTTGAACTGTATATTTGAAGATACTGCTTTTCCTCAAATGATTTTGTGGGGTTCAAAAACAAAATATCTAACTTGTGTGCGAGATAAGATATACAAGCATTGCCACATTCTAACTACGTAAGTTGAGGTATTCAGTGCCAACGGGAATGAAGTGAATTGGAGATATAGCAGCAATAGAATCCAATGGTGAGGAAAAAATGGAGTAACCTGGAAAAGCCAACTGCAACATCCACCACATTTCACATTTGCAAAAATTTTTATTTGGCACTGCCGAGAATTGAATCCAGTTTGGTGTGGTGGGAGGCACAAAGTCTGTAGATAATTTTTTCACANGACACTGCCGAGAATTGAATCCAGTTTGGTGTGGTGGGAGGCACAAAGTCTGTAGATAATTTTTTCACAAACACAAACTAAGCAGTCGTAATAATTAATTTTAAAAAACCTACAATAACAAGCATGTTTTGATTTGTAAATCAATTTGTGTTGCATTGTCTCATGGTAGTTATACAAACAGCAGGTCTGTGAATGCCATAATGAGTAGTGTGTTGTGCTTCCACACACAGTATTTTGTATTGTCTTTGTAGAATTGAAAGTTGCCCTGCTNTTGATAACTTTTACTTTATTATACACGAGTTTCATATAATTTCCACAATAACTATGAAACTGGAATGGTTTTTTTTGCTCGGAAAAGTTTTTTTTGACCGGTAATAATTAGTTATAAATCAAGGAAATTTTGCACTAATGACTGCTAATGGTTCATTTCAGGCACGTTGATGATAGAAACAGCTGTTTCTATATCTAAATTGAACTTGATAATTTCAACTGGCCAATAGCAAGTTTTCTAGAGACTGAAAATGTTTGCCATGAAAAAGTTATTCTGGCCTCTTGTTTCATTATTTGAATTCACCTAGTACTTTGGCTTATAGAAGTTGGTAACTGATAGGAAAACACTGTATTCCTCGTGTCTTATTGCTCACTTAATGCTGTGTATTCTTCATGAGAAACATTACCATTACTTTCACTTAAATGCCTTTCAAATTTTGAAGGCATATTAATGGGAATATCTCACAAATATATAGTTAGTTCACGGTGTTTTATGCTACTACAAGGTGTTTCTGTTGATCAAATTTTAGAAAAATGTCTTGAACTGTATATTTGAAGATACTGCTGGAAGAAAGTAGGCTTTTCCTCAAATGATTTTGTGGGGTTCAAAAACAAAATATCTAACTTGTTTGTGAGATAAGATATACAAGCATTGCCACATTCTAACTACGTAAGTTGAGGTATTCAGTGCCAACGGGAATGAAGTGAATTGGAGATATAGCAGCAATAGAATCCAATGGTGAGGAAAGAATGGAGTAACCTGGAAAAGCCAACTGCAACATCCACCACATTTCACATTTGCAAAAATTTTTATTTGGCACTGCCGAGAATTGAATCCAGTTTGGTGTGGTGGGAGGCACAAAGTCTGTAGATAATTTTTTCACAAGCACAAACTAAGCAGTCGTAATAATTAATTTTAAAAAAACCTGCAATAACAAGCATGTTTTGATTTGTAAATCAACTTGTGTTTCATTGTCTCATGGTATGTATACAAACAGCAGGTCTGTGAATACCATAATGAGTAGTGTGTTGTGCTTCCACACACAGTATTTTGTATTGTCTTTGTAGAATTGAAAGTTGCCCTGCTGATGTCTTTTGGAAAATGTTCCCTAATACCTTCCACTCGTGTTAGGGATAACTTAATATTTTTTTACTTACATGTACAAAATAAGCTTAAAAAATGCATGGTAAAATTAACAAATGGCTTATTGGGGGAAGTTAAAATTTTCAAGGTATTGCGCACATGAATCTAGTGGAATTTTTGGTACTTCTCTAAAGATGCTGTACTTAGGAACATAGTGGAGGGGTTATAATGTTATTTACAGCATCTTGAAATTGTCTTTTGTGTTTGTATAGCTGTTATGGTCACCAGATTATAAATAAAAATTGCACACTCTGTCATGTAAAAAATCAGTCTCTTCCAAATGTAATTGTAGTGATAGATATATAAATATGTACATAACCATAAACTTTAGATGAACAATTTTTACTTTTAATGCTTTTATTTTATGTTCCTCCCTTTCATAAAAATATATTATTTTATATGTTTCTGTAATGTTCCATTTTATTTGTATGCCGTTTAATTGTATATAAATAGAAAGCAATATTTTTCCTCATTCAAATGTTATGTAAATGAAAGATGAAGTTTTGAATCAATATGTTTTTGAATTGTTTTTAACATAGCAAACATTAAAGTTAACATCTTGATAGTGTAAATGATGACCTCCTGCATGGTTGTACTGTGTAAAATCTCACTTTATTTGTATTGTGTATTTATACAAAATAAAGGTAAAGATTTTGTTACTATGCAAAGACCTTTAAGTTAATATAAAAGCTTGTAGTTAAAGCAGTGGATCCTCAAAAAGCATGAAAATTTTGTATGAAAATAGCACATTATATGATTCTTTACCATTTAAATTAAAAATAATGGGTTCAGGGGAAGGTGCTTTGTGATTCAATCCACATTATATTATTGTTGATTTTAAGCGTTATATATAGGTACTTCAGTTCATAGGCATTTTCCTTACAGTAAATGGCAAAGTGAGTTGGAAAAGCAATTATACAGTATAAATAAAGAACTGTCATTAAACTGAAAGTGTTATTTTTTGTATTCGATGAAAAATTTTTAACAGTAAACTTTTGTGTCTTTTAACCTATATTGTTTAACACGTTTGCTGCTGGAGCTTAGAGCTGAAATTGTATGCATGTAAAATCTGGAAGTTAATGTTCATAATTACTTAATACTGAATTATAATGTAATTTCTGAACGTTAAAGGGCGCTAGATACAAAAACGTTTAAGAGGTCAGCCTTATTGGCTTCAGGTGATAATACCTGCATGCTGTCTCATGTTTATAAATGTCCTCAGCCAGCAGCGAATGTGTGTATAACTGATGGCTCTCTAAGGCACTGAGCACATGATTTTAAAAAAATTTCCCCTCCTGTTCTCTAGGATCTGACATGTGAATTGTCTTGTGTAAGGTCCAAGGAAAGTACTTAAACAGTGTCATTGACATTTCCAAGATGAAAACAATTCACTTAAATTTAAGATTGCTGTATATTTGCTTTTACAAGGCTATGTACACCTTTGATAATAAAAATGTCCTCTATTAAAGTACATTCTTGGAAATCTTTGCGGTGTCTGCATTTTTAATACTTTTATGTTAGAATTTATTTCTTGGGTATAAAGGACGAGATTCTATAGAATGCTGGTAAAATTGCTGAATGAAGAATTCATGTGGTATCAATGGAATCAAAATTGAATAGCTCTTTTGATAAGTGATATTGTATTCATACAATTTGTCTTCTAATATCTAGTGTGGTCATGTGTTTGCTTGCAATGGCTGTGTGCTGTTCACTTTGTTTTGAAACTTAGGTCTACTTCAAATTGAGACAGCCTTCATTTTGTTATTAGCTATTAGCCTAGCAAGTTAGACATGAAAGTCTATTAGCTTTAAAATACAGTGCACAGAAAAAGAAATAGTTTAGATATTAGGGATAGGTCGGTTCCAGTTACAAGTTCTTGGTTTCGCTAGTTCTTGACATTGAGAACCAGGACTATGAAACTGTGTCAAAATGTTGTTTCTACTACAACTGACACAGTAAACACATTAATTATTTACATAAAGCAGGAAATGAATTACCTACCATTACATTCCCATATTACTGGTAACTAATATAATTTGTAAACATTGGTCAATATCTCAAAATTTAAAGAGTACATGGTCCTATTAAACACAGGAGAAATATTGAAACTAAAGAAGTTATATAAAAAAGAAATTTGCCAGATACTCTACTGTAAACAAATCTGTTTCCTGTGTTAAAATGAACCCAATTAAAACATTGTAGATGTTGAAGGAAATTTTTAATATTTTTGTTTACCCCTGTCCGATTGAAATTCTAACTAAGCCTATGGATTTCAGCTTTTATTCACATAATTTAATCTTCAGTATACTTCTTCAGTGAACACTGTTAAGGGATAATAGTTTATATATTAATACACTACACCAGAGCATGCAATTTAAAAGAAAAAATTTAACACAAGATTTTTTAAACTACGATGATAATGTTAGAAGATGCTTGAGGAGCGTATCCCGGTTTGTGAGGGGTGTGGGTCTTAATAAAAATAAAAATAAACTAAATTTAATTTTAATTTACTCACACAGCTATTATTAACAGTATTTATCTATCTCTACTTGGTGAGTGCAGTAGTTAATGTCTATCTCAACTATAATTAAGGTCCTTCTCTAATTAACTCACACTCATAACTAACATATGTTTAGTCTGTCTTTTTCCATCATTTGACATGTCTTTCACGCGTGCATCCTGTCCAGTAGTCCAGCTTGCTAGTCGCACGCTTCACTGCACCGATTCTTGCAGTCTCAGGTTTTACTCCCGCTGGTAACTTCCGGCTCCACTCCTTGCTCTTCTGGCTATCGTTGAAGGCCGCACAATCGCCCAGACTCCCGACCCTCATAAACACTCTGCTCAAAGGCTCGACACGTTTTTATAGTATCAGCAGCCAAGATCTGAAATATTCTCCACACCCTGAGTCACGCTGAAAGAGGCAAGGGTATTAACCAGAATATTCTTCGGATAAACGTGGAAATTCAATCAGTTGAAGGCCAAGAGCGTGCAAACCGCAAAAGATTTCTAGCAGCGGCATACTTTTCGTAACAAGATGCGCGTGTCTAGGGTTATCGTTTGCCCGACCTTCCAACATTCCTCTCTTGTTGCCTGCTATGACATTCTCTCCCACTCACTCCCACAGAGGTCAAGGGAAGCGAGCACATAACAAAGATAGAGACTATGTGNAGCAATTATACATCATAAATAAAGAACCTTTCATTAAACTGAAAGATTTATTTTTTGTATTCGATAAAAATATTTTAAACAGTAAACTTTTGTGTTTCTTCACCTCTCTTGCTTAACACGTTTGCCGCTGGAGCTTAGAGCTGAAATTGTATGCATGTAAAATCTGGAAGTTAATGTTCCGTAATTACTTAATACTGAATTATAATGTAATTTCTGAACGTTACAGGGCGTTAGATACAAAAACATTTAAGAGGTCAGCCACATTGGGTTAAGGTGATAATGCCCGCATGCTGTCTAATGTTTATAAATGTCCTCAGCCAGCAGTGAATGTGTCAATAACTGATGGCTGTCTAAGGCACTGTGCACATAATTTAAAAAATGTCCCCTCCTGTTCTCCAGGATCTGACATGCAAATTGTCTTGTGTAAGGTCCAGGGAAAGGACTTAAACAGTGTCATTGACATTACCAAGATGAAAACAATTCACTTAAATTTAAGATTGCCGTATATTTGCTTTTACATGGATATGCACACCTTTGATAATAAAAATTTCCTCTACTTAAATTACATCCTTGGAAATCTTTGCGGTGTCAGGATTTTTAATACTTTAATGTTAGAATTTATTTCTTGGATATAAAGGAGGAGATTCTATAGAATATTGGTAAAATTGCTGAATGAAGAATTCAGGTGGTGTCTATGGAATCAAAATTGAACAGCTCTTTTGATAAGTGACATTGTAGTCAGACAATTTGTCTTCTAATATCCAGTGTGGTTATGTATTTGCTTGCAATGGCTGTGTGCTGTTCACTTTGTTTTGAAACTTAGGTCTATTTCAATTTGAGACAGCCTTCATTTTGTTATTAGCTATTAGCCTAGTAAATTAGTCATGAAAGTCTATTAGCTTTAAAATACAGTGCACAGAAAAATAAATAGTTTAGATATTAGGGATAGGTCGGTTGCGGTTACAAGTTCTTGGTTTCGCTAGTTCTTGACATTGAGAACCAGGACTATGAAACCGTGTCAAAATGTCGTTTCTACTACAACTGAAACAGTAAACACATTAATTATTTACATAGAGGTACATGAAGCAGGAAATTAATTACCTACCATTACATTCCTATATTACTGGTAACTAATATTATTTTTAAACATTGGTCAATATCTCAAAATTCAAAGAGTACGTGGCCCTATTAAACACAGAAGAAATATTGGAACTAAAGAAGTTATATAAAAAAGAAATTTGCCAGATACTCTATGGTAAAAAAATCTGTTTCCTGTGTTAAAATGAACCCAATTAAAACATTGTAGATGTTGAAGGAAATTTTTAATAATTGTGTTTGCCCCTGTCCGATTGAAATTCTAACTACTCCCATGGATTTCGGGTTTTTTCGCATAATGTAATCTTCAGTATACTTCTTCAGTGACCACTGTTAAGGGATAATAGTTTACATATTAATACACTACACCAGAGCATGCAATTTAAAAGCAAAAATTAAACACAAGATTTTTTAAACTACGATGATAATGTTAGAAGATGCTTCAGGAGCGTATCCCAGCTTGTGAGGGATGAAGGTCTTAATAAAAATTAAAAAACGAAATTTGATTTTAATATACTCACACTGCTATTATTAACAGTATTTATCTATCTATCTCGACTATTACTCTTTTTATTACTCAGTGAGTGCAGTAGTTAATGTCCATCTCAACTCTAATTACAGTCCTTCTCTAAGTCTCCGTTTGGTTATAGTTAATTAACTCACACTCATAACTAACACATGTTTAGTCTGTCTTTTTCCATCATTTGACATGTCTTTCACGTGTGCATCCTGTCCAATAGTCCAGCTTGCTAGTCGCACTCTTCACTGCACCGATTCTTGCAGTCTCAGGTTATACTCCCGCTGGTCACTTCCGGCTCCACTCATTGCTCTTCTGGCTCGTGGGCTATCGTTGAGGGCTGCAAAATCGCCCAGACTCCCGACTCTCATAAACACTCTGCTCAAAGGCTCGACATGTTTTTATAGTATCAGCAGCCAAGATCTGGAATATTCTCCGCTCCCTGAGTCGCGCTGAAAGAGGCAAGGGTATTAACCAGAATATTCTTCATATAAACGCGAAAATTCAATCAGCTGAAGGCCAAGAGCATGCAAACCGCAAAAGATTTCTAGCAGCGGCATACTTTTTGTAACAAGAAACGCGTGTCTATGGTTATCGTTTGCCTGACCTTCCAACATTCCTCTCTTGTTGCCCGCTATGACATTCTCTCCCACTCACTCCCACAGAGGTCAAGGGAAGCGAGCACATAACAAAGATAGAGACTATGTGGAAGTAAAAGGGATCCTAGGGATCTGCTATAAGAGTGACCTCCTTACTTAACTATTCATGAGTAATGAAACAGTTGTACTATCAAAATTTGATATAACTTATATTTCTGATTGTTATATTCCTTACATTCTACTAAAGTGTGTTTTTACTTTTGGGAGGTTGTCTGGGCCCTTCTCCGTACTCTTGGAAACATGCCTGCAGGTAGACAAACTGGCTCCTTCCTGTGAATTGTTACCCTAAATCATTGTAATGTTGCACAGCACCTTTTGGCTATGATTGTTTCTCCATGCTGTAGAACCTCAAGGTGAAGCAGACCTTGTGTATCCCAGAATTGGGTGGACACGTACTTGCTGACCTAGAGCACTGACTTGACCTTCTTTCTTCTCCGAGGTTATATCACACGCTTCTATTCTATTGAAAACTGTTTGGTTTCCAGGCATGCAACAGGGCTACAATGCATCATCACTAGTATTTATAGTGTCTATCCAGGCACTACCTTCATAAATATGCTGCAGACAAGTTAAAGTGAAAGAATGAATATCTTTGCACTGTTGTATTAAACATGTGCACTTCTTTGTGTTAATGGAGTTCTTCATATATGATGTGGTGAGTAATGTTGTATGAATGGGCTGTGTTGTCTGTCTTCGGTCCCTATGAATCATTTAATCACTCCTGTCTCTACTGACAGCAGTAGTTGCAGCGACTGGTCTGCCACTACTGTGCTTGTCACCAACATCCCTTCTTCTGCTGGCGAACTTCTGCACCACCCTCTCAAGTTTTGCACACTAACTGTTAGCTCGCCATAAAGCTTTTAACACTTTCCTGTGAATTTCGAAAGGAGATATGCATTTGGCCCATAAAACAGAATACTTAATACCATGACTACCTCGATCTCTCTCTCTCTCTTTAATTTTTCTCACTCTTGTGCGCTCTTGCTCTCTCTTGCTACTGCGCTCTTGCTCTCTCTCGCTACTGCGCTCTTGCTCTCTCTCGCTATTGCCCTCTTGCTCGCTCTCGCTATTGCCCTCTTGCTCGCTCTTGTTATTGCGCTCTTGCTCGCTTTCTCACTCGCTCTCTCGCTATTGCGCTCTTGCTCGATTTCTCACTCGCTCTCTTGCGCTCTCTCCCCCTCTCTCCCTCTCGCTCGCGCTCTCTCTCCCTCTCTCTTGCTCGCGCTCTCTGTCGCTCGCTCACTCACTCTCTTTCTCTCGCTCGCTCACTCTCATCTCGCTCGCTCACTCTCGCTCACACTCTCGCGCTCTCTCTCTCGCTCGCTCTCTCTNTCTCGCTCGCTCACTCTCATCTCGCTCGCTCACTCTCGCTCACACTCTCGCGCTCTCTCTCTCGCTCGCTCTCTCTCTCGCTCGCTCTCTCTTTCTGTCGCGCCCCCTCTCTCTCTCGCTCTCTCTTGCACCCCCTCTCTCNGCGCTCTCTCTCTCGCTCGCTCTCTCTTTCTGTCGCGCCCCCTCTCTCTCTCGCTCTCTCTTGCACCCCCTCTCTCGCGCGCCCTCTCTCTCTCGCGCGCCCTCTCGCGCTCTCTCGCCCTCCATCAAGGGGAAACAAGCACGCTAATAAAGGACTTCCTTTTCCCTAATCAACAGGGCTATCCAACACTCTTTTAGATCTTAAATCATGGCAATTCAGGATACAGATGTGTACAGAAGAAATATAGAAAAACGGATATTCGGCCAATGAGAGTTCAGTAAACAAATGAACGTCGCATCCACAAAATTTGTTTCGAGTGGGATACGCATGCCGCTCTCCCTTTGGGGCTCTACAATCGCTGTATGTGGTAACGTGGCATCTGGTAACCAGAGAGGACTTCAGGTGACATGCTTGCAAAGACTTTTCAAATGTTGCCAAGCAGGGGTCTAAGCATGTAGCGACAGCAAAAAAGGCCCCCCAAACCAGGCGTCCCACGATGCGTGCCGGCCGAACCCCTAGCCATGAGCCCCTGCTGTTGCCGACCAAAATGTCATACTGTAAATGTCTGTAAAATAATTGCGCTTATTTTTACAAGTTTTCAGACTATAATTCCAGAAAGGGAATGTGAAATACTTTATTAAAACTATGATAATGTTTACAAGTGCACTGTCCTATAATTTTAAACAAGTTGTTATGTTGTTATGTAAATGTGAAATGTTTATGTTTAGGCTTATCGAATCTCTGTCGAAACGCGTGCAAGAACTATTTTACGCGTTTCGATATTCCTGCATTTAGGGTTAGATGAGCACTTACGTGCTGGGAGTTTTTTTTCTTAAAGGTTGATTTCTGAACGAGCTAAACAGAACAGCATACGGCGTTCACGAAATGACACACTGGCTCGTTCGTTAAATGACTATCAACTCCGGACCAACCCTGCTCAACACCAGGGTAAATTAGCTTTAGTAGACGACACAGGTGAAATGGGGTTAAAATATGAAAATAAATCAAGCAAAAGAAGTAAGGCAATCGTAAAAGCGGCCTTGTGAGGTGCAGCATGGAAAAGAATATTGTGTATTTGTTAGATGAAGAAACGTGAATTTTTAACGTACTTATGACGAAAGANGGTGCAGCATGGAAAAGAATATTGTGTATTTGTTAGATGAAGAAACGTGAATTTTTAACGTACTTATGACGAAAGAATGTTTTATACTAACCTTGTAGCGCCCTCTGCCGGATGCCGCAGATTATGTTGTCACAGAATGCCCTAAAGGCCAGGACACCACTACCAACCCCAGCAATTTCCAGGCGGCCAGTTNAGGTGCAGCATGGAAAAGAATATTGTATATTTGTTAGATGAAGAAACGTGAATTTTTAACGTACTTATGACGAAAGACTGTTTTATACTAACCTTGTAGCGCCCTCTGCCGGATGCCGCAGATTATGTTGTCACAGAATGCCCAAAAGGCCAGGACACCACTACCAACCCCAGCAATTTCCAGGAGGCCAGTTGTTTCTAATAAACATTATCTGAAAGCGCAGAAAGAATTAAATAACTCTTATGTGTAGGATTATCACAACTTATAAGAAGCAAACACATTAAAAAATACGGTTCATGAAAGCGTTTATAATAAATTGTAAATCTCTTTACAGTAAGGGAAAATCCTAATAAAATCGTCATAAAAGTATGAAAAATGTAATCTCTCTTTGCATTTACAGACTAATATTTACGTTTGTACAAAGTGGTGATTGCCGAAACCCATTAAATACAATGAGTCTAGGAAAACGTTCACACACACATCCATGTTCTAGCTTCTGCCAAAACTCATTGAAAGACCTTTAAGCAACCCGTCAATTTGTAACTCTGTCTTAAGCATATTATGTTTAAATCGTCAGCCGTGCAATAGTTCTCTTTCACATTAAAAGGCATCTAATCTATCTTTGCTAATAAATTTACAATTGTGATCAAAATATAATGCATTGTTACAATTTAAATGGCATGTTTTTACAATTTAAGGCTGAAGGCCACTACCAAGCGTGTAATTTTATATCATACTTATCTTCGGCAACCACAACTGAAGCTAACGATCCCTGAAAGAGGCCTCCGACATCTTTCTCTTTCTAACCTAGGCATGGTCAGCCCTGTATGCAGACTTATGCGGGCCGGTTTTCCGCGTTTGACCGGGGAGCATTATACTTCGTAGTCTCTGTTGTCGGCGGCGTTCCCCGTAGCGAACAGCTCATCTGCTAAGTAGGTCTCCAGCACGATGAAGGTCGTCTCAAGGTAAGGTGTCAGCGACTTCATATTTTACCTGTCCCAAACGTAAAATAAACGGTGATGTCGCCGTCGGGCAGGATAGGCGTACAACACATTTATGCAGGCAGTTCAAATGCGGGAGAAAAATGTTGCACGAGACAAACGTGTCTCAACCTGACTATGAATACAAATGCATTAGTATAGTACTGTTTGGTGATTGNTGTTTGGTGATTGTTCTTTTTTGAGTTGCAAGTTATAAAATAATTTAAAATTTTTTTGTCATAATTGTTATTTAGCACAGCGTTTGATTAAATGCTTAAGGTGGCCGCCTGGTAGAAGGAATTTTGCACTTCTGAGGCCTAAAAGCACGGGAGCGCAAGGGGCAACCGAGACATGTGCAGTCTTGCCGTCGATAACGCCTCTCTACGAAACTTTCAGCTGAGACCCTATAATTTTATGACGTAATAATTAAAATAAAGGCGGCCACCTTAAAAGCTTGTTTTGAGATCCAGCCCTTTCAAAACTCTGATTTGATTTGGAGCTTTCAATAACAACCTGGTTAACCCCTAGTGATAGAGTTAACCTGGTCACGAGACCGTGTTAACCCAATTAACTTTGTCAGGTTAATTTTCTTAGACGCCTAAAGCCTTAATGGAGGTTGCAAGAGACCTGCTGCGAAGGGACGGATGAAGGAGCACGATAGGGCCTCCGGGATAAAAAAAAACACAGGTCGTAATGCCGGTAGCGGGTGTTATAATGAGACGCACGTTGTGGCTGCGGAGGAAGCATCACGACAGCGGTGTCTCGTATTGTGTTTTTATTCGCCACGTGCTTCCTGCCTGTTCCGGTGGGTCCCAGGAACAGACGCCGTGCTTCAGATTAATGGGCCGCGCCGCGCATGGACGCTGCGAGACGGTAACGACGCAGCCTCGCTGCTAATTAGCTGGGTGCATGCCTTGCTTCGCCGCTGATACATTGGCGTCGAGGCACCCACTTAGAGGCCGCATTGGCGTCCCGGCGGCGTCGCTGGGATTTGCCGGACTTGGCTCGCCTGAACGTTTAGCAAGATGCAGTTGGAAACAAGTTATCCATTTTGGTAATACGTTGTACCGTTGGTTCGTAGATACCACGGTGCGTGGGTGCCTATACTCGGGGCGTATAACAATTCTAATCATTCTGAAGGTACAAAATATATTGTGTACACGCACCTTGCAATATTTTGTTCCTAATTTATTGACAATTTAATGTCTGGAATAAAACGCTACTTACACGCACTCTACATGAAGGATGGTCATGATTATACTCTGATTTCTCTCTTTTCGTTCTTTGAATGTGAATGACAGACACGCTATTAAGACAATCTGACGGGGCTGCTTGTATTTCAAGCTATCAGGATAACGTTGGGTTTGCGCGAATTGTAATAAAAGTTACAAATGTTCCAAATGTCCGCCATAAGCAGCAAGACATTGTCTGCAACGCAGTGGAAAACAACTCCATAGGAGTGGATTCACAGGCGGTCAAAATTTCGTCTCGTGGCATCCGGTGTCCGTAAATTTTTAGCGTTCAGTGTTCTTTAAAGTTCACCACAGATAAAAATCAAGCGGTGGCGTTAAATCTGGAGATGTTGGTTGATACTTAACGCTTCCTCGTCAGCCTATCCACTTGCCAACAAATGTTTAATCCACGAGCGACCGTACGTCTCGATTGTAATGTGGCGGTGCACCATCCTGCTGGAAAAAGCAATCATCTGGGTAGAGTTGATGAACAACTGTCAATGTTTTCCGCAACACTGTACGGTAACTTTCACCTGTCACCGTTCCTTCAAAGAAGAATGGCCCCACTAGTTCTCTGGCAGACATGCCGCACTACACTGTTAACCTGGACAAATTATCTGCTTGCTCTACCGTAATGTGAGGGTTTTTCATCGGCGCAGTACACACATTTGTGGCGGTTGACAGTTCCATTAAGTTTAAAGGTTGCCTCATTGAACATGTTTACAACCCACTTACAAAATTCGACACTTATAAGGGTCGTCTTTATTGTGTGGAGTAACGTAGGCCTACACTTTACTTGCTTTAAAATGCGACGGAAACTTGATTTTCTGACACCTGACAATGCGCAGCTTGCCGTGCGGACTTTGACTTTTCCGGGGAACATGGGAATGTGTGCAACAGAGCTCCCACACTTCCTTCGTCCATTGTCGTTGCTTCCTGCCATACCGTCCTTTCTTCACATCACACACAGTTCTGTCTCTCAAACTTGCCACTTAAACGTGCCGGTAGCGCAGTATCGAATTCAGCTCTCCATTTGTGTTTGCACCTCAGTCATGTTCTAACATGTACAATAACACTTTAAAATCCACTTACATTGCTCGAAAGGAAACCTTGTCGCCTCCGCCATTTCCTCCACAACTGCAGTGCTGCCGCTCGTTGTTTCAAACGGAAATTACTACTACAGAATGGCTACACGCACTAGCACACACAATGTTGTCCTTATAGCGTCAAATACGCACAGTCTTATCAGATTGTCTTAAATATTTTATCTGTTATTGACGTACGAGTGTAAACCTTAACGCCGGACATCCGGTATTTACAGCATACTTCCACGCTATTTTTTATTAGTCGATGAAAGTTTTCATGGAAATCCCTACAGACTTTTACAGTGCCTAAAAACACAAAATTTGGCTTAATGGTTTCCTTGCAAAAAATATTACTTTTCACTTATTAAATTTTAATGCCAGCGCAGATATAGACCCAATTTCGCTGAAGTACTGACAGTACATATCGACGGTGGAAAGGAAATAATTACCAAGCGACATGCAAGTCAACTTTACAGGAGAGCCCATTTAAGTTTATAATAAAATACAATAATTGATATAAAATCTCCGATTTATTATGTTGGCGTGATTCCTACTCAATGTGAAAGCTGTTTAGACCCTTTATTAACTGCCGCAGATAGATTCTCGTTTCGCTTGTTATTTAAAAAGTTAGTGTCGCCTAGTAATATTTTAATTAAAACCACAAACAGGAAAAAATGACCAACCGACAAGTGACTCTAACAGAATAGGAATAAAGTCCCATATCGATATTTTTTTTACAGACTTTCAGTGTGGAAAAAAGGCCTAAACAATAGAAACACGTCCTATGATCAGGATAACGTTACTTAACGCTTCATGATTAAATAGTGTCCATCTGCGACTTTATAACCAAGGTATGAATTATTGTTAGGTCTCGACCTAAATAATTCATACCTTGGTTTAAAAAACGTATATTTTTAATAATCCAATTGTTTATTTAAAATTAACAATTCACAGTCAGTGATACAAAAACAAATATCTTCTTAGCTTCTATCATGTTTGCAAAACAGAAATAGGTTATAAATAAACGATACCCAGTACCTACCTAAATAAATAATGCACTTTGAATTTGTACTTAAGTTAAAGAGTAAGGACTTTTTTATAAATAATGTACAGTTTTATAAAGATATAAAATAAGACTACTATAACAAACTGTAAACTTTAGAATAATTTCAAAATAATATTGTTTCTTGGCAAATATTACGTTACCAAAATTAAAGTCATTTTTGGCCTGCTTTGTAATTATTACGCGGTTATAACAAATATGACTCTTATAAGAAATTGTTATAAAAATATTGAAACAACGTGATACTAATGACTCTAAAACAATAATTCATACTCATTAAAAAACTGAAACATAAAACACAGCTAAAGAAAAATAGCACTTAAAATGACAATAGTTACCAGATATCGTATCCAAGCGGGACGCACGTGTTGACTAAACGACGTCTCGTCGCACACTGATTGTTTTTTGTTCCCAACAGCCACTCCAAGACCACTTTGCAGCATGGTCAAACGACAATGCAAGATACGCGCGGATGGCTCAACGTCCGTTTTAATTAACATTTCTTCCTGCAAAAGATATCTAAGCGCCACACATAATATAGAAAACGGCAGGACATATTTTCCTAAGCGACAAATGTAATAGCTTTTAAATGAAGGAAAAAGATTACTCAAAGACATGTTTTCATAAATGAGGCCTTGTATAAAATATCTAAATGCCCAATGGCAAATATTTAAGGAAAGGTAAAAAGGCTGAAGTCAGAAAAAGAGTATATTTTTAAGAGGGTAAATTTAGCTAGCTAAATTATTATTTTTAGGCAAGATCAGGAAAAAGACTAAAAGCCAAAATAGTTTAAATGAAAAACATGTAAAATTTACTAAGTACAAAAACAGTTTAGAAAAACGTCCCAAATGTAATATTTTAAAAATTATCAACATTTTTGTCGCCTGGTCGCCGAAAACTGTAAATAATCAACAAAATATCCAAGCGACAGCAGAAACTATAACATAAGCTTGAGAGTAGGACTCATCGACGCAGAATTGTTTTTCGATTCCAGTGCTGTATATAACTCAATATCGGCCAAATTGTTGCTTGGTAATTGTTTCCTTTCCACCGTCGATACACGATGTCAACGCATTACATTAATAGCTAGGCAGGGAAGTACTCAGTGATCTAATATTAGTGTTCAACAAAACGTCATAGAATTGTGCTAGTATCAGTAACACATGAGGAATGTTACACGTTCAGTATCAAGCAATTTCGTAGTGGGGTTTGCTCAAAAGGAGTGACTTAAGCTGGCTGCCTAACTGTCACGTAACAATTAAACGCATGTATTAAAACTCGGGAATCGCAACACAACATGGCAAGTGCAATTAAATACGCTCATAAAAGATTATTCAAGGTTCTTCCAGATTTACTTCAGTTGTACGTAGGTCACTATATAGGTGGACATATAACCGTGAAAAATTAGCCTTAGCTTTTCCGGGATCATAAACTACAACGGAATAAAAAAGTTATTGCAAAAATTACTACTTCGCTTAAAGAAATGTTTTATTCTATTATGTACGTTTACAATTTATTTTTGGTGTTTCGAACTTCCACTTGAAATCACTTTTGCCAGGAAACATTTGCCTTATGGAAAGGGGAAGTGGGGAGGAAAATATTATACTGGTAACTTTGACGATGCATCAGTCAAAAGACGTTGTGAAGTTGGTAAAAACGCAGATGCGTTGTATTGCGCCAGTTTTTATTCTTATGAGCATATGACAAAAATAAACGGAATTTCAGGCGTCACTGCTTTCACCATTACGACTGTGGTAGATAAATTATTTTTTTTTGTAGAATCCATTTCAGTTCCTCACTAAATTTTTTATTTTTGGGCAAGCATTAAGGCATGGATTTTTTTCTAATTCTGTGACAATATTACTGGAACTACTCTAGCCCGTTATCACGTTAAAATGCTACGGCGTTACCTTTCAGGGACATGACACTGCAGGTAGGCTCGGCTACTGAAGCGAGCCTGCCCTACACTTCATAAAGCCCGCCAGATTTTTTTAAGGGGCGGCCATCCAGGTTCCGAGAACACATTTTCTTAATACAGCCGTAAAACGACGAGGTCAAATTTTTTTTTTGTCGGGAGAATTCGTGGGACGAAGTTAGTGTTTAGGGAAGGATGGGTTTGGAGCAGGGGAGGTATGAGGACAGAGGAGACTGTGTTTATTTTCGAATGCGAGTTACAACTCTTCTCTCCAGGTTCCTGTTTGTGTTTTGACTCATGCGCGGAGAGGGTCGGGAGACGATAGGGGAACTGAGGGACGAGGGTGAGAGAGAGAGAGAGAGTGTGTGTGTGTGCGCGCGCGCGCGCGCTGTGGCATCCATCTACCGGCGCCTCAGTTGGCCTAGGCCACATCTGATTCGGCCTACGTCGTGATGGTAGGTAGGGTCCACATTCCCAGGCCTGCCACATGCGCTCTCGCCTGTATAACCACCCAGAACTTACTTCGCAACATCCCATGATAATATCTTATATAATTTTTTTGTTGTGATCTCTTTGACTTAATTCATCAACAAAAAAAATCAACACGTAAAATAAGTTTTCTTTTAAATTATTGCTTAGTTACGCTTGCGCTTTGTGTCGATAAACGAACCGGTTGGAGTGAGAGTGAATGGCGATGTAAAAAAAATACCTCTTAAAAATATCGGTATTTAATAATCAAGAGCATAAGTAAATTCGCAAAAATATAAGAAGTGAGGTAATATGAGCTCATAGGCGTCTGGCGTGACGTGAGAAATGTTTTCACAAACAATACCCGGTAGCAACGCTGCCTCGTAGCATGTTTGTTTTGAGTGTTGTAGAATACCGTCTCGTCTTCAAACCAGTATTCTTGTTATTCTAATACATNAAAAATCAACACGTAAAATAAGTTTTCTTTTAAATTATTGCTTAGTTACGCTTGCGCTTTGTGTCGATAAACGAACGGGTTGGAGTGAGAGTGAATGGCGATGTAAAAAAAATACCTCTTAAAAATATCGGTATTTAGTAATCAAGAGCATAAGTAAATTCGCAAAAATATAAGAAGTGAGGTAATGTGAGCTCATAGGCGTCTGGCGTCACGTGAGAAATGTTTTCACAAACAATACCGGGTAGCAACGCTGCTTCGTAGCATGTTTGTTTTGAGTGTTGTAGAATACCGTCTCGTCTTCAAACCAGTATTCTTGTTATTCTAATACATGTGCCGGTTGTTGGTTGTAGTATGGTTTTAGGGTCGGTAATTAAATTGTCGAATAATGGTTAAAAAAAATACTTGACGCATCAACCCAACGAAATAATATATTTGCATGTAAACATGGTGTCCATTCTCTGTTGTCATATGTCTGGTTTGATATATTAATTTTGTCTTATGCTGCTCTCTAGGTAAGAAATAGCAGAAGAAATTGTAATGTGATTATGAGGAGGCCCAAAAGGGGCCAATTGTTTTTCATATATGGGTAATCTGTAAAAGAAATAAGATGACATGTTAAGTACATTTGTGAGTCAGTATTCTTAGGTATCCCTGGCGTACAAATAACTAAGCTGTCAATAACTTAACGTAGTCCGTAATAACTTAACACGGAATTGATACCTGTATTTAGGAATTGCAGAACCTCTTACCCTCGGGCACGAACGTTGCAAAGGCAAAGTAAAGCATTCAGGGTCGAAAAAAAGACGAAAATGATTGATTGTATGGCAATTAGAAAATTCACGCCACCTACATACGTAAGTTTAAGTATGAAAAGATGGGACAACTGCCTGTAACAGTCAGTACAACTTTTAAAGAGGCAACGAGATGAGAGGCTATATGTCTCTGTGTGTGACAAATGTTTGATCATCTTTTTATAACCACTCTGATGACATTTGCTAAGCTTGGTGGCCAAGGAATGTTTTCCCTATCAAACATGTTCTAATTAGATTTTTTTATATTATTTTTCGGATCACTGGAAGTGCACAAGTGCTGATTACTAGTTTTAACTTGCTTGCTTCCAACTTACTTACTTCTCACGTTAACTTTCTACTTGCACCTATTACCCCATAATTTAGTAAATAAGTTGCAAATAATTTTTTAAAATTAATATGTGCTTTTATAGAATTGTTCCACAATATGCTCATATTTGTCAGATTTGCCTGTCGTTAATGTTGAAGATCTAATGGACATAATTTATATATATATATAAGGAAACCGTAGTTTTACAATAAACCAATTAAACATGAATTTACTTCCTAATTTTTGGGAGGAAGGATTCAGTATTTAGTTCTTCCTTTTTCTTACATCCACCACTGCAAATCGCACAGATCTGTGACTTACCCAAAATTCGAACGCGGAACTTAAACAAAGCAAAGTCTTAATTTTGTGTTGCGAAAACGATATTTAAAAAATAATAAAATAAAAAGCTTGACGAACCCGACACGCACAGCATCACCGGTAACCAGAGAAGTGCACGAATGTACAAACGATTATCTGCGTAATACGCACCGCGTGCCATGGTAAGGCTATCGGGACTCTTTCTACGCCCGTCCTTGGAAGATTAAATGTTTTGTGATAGTCGCTGCGCGAATTTTCTGGTAATCACCCCACCTCCCCCTCAGCGTGACTCGGGATGCGAAGAACCATCTGGGCCATGCCAACTGAGCTATGCTATATAAGCCGCGACATGCCTCTGTGCACAGAGTTTTTTGAGTTTTGGAGTCGTGGACGGCCATTAACGCCAGGTGTGTGGTAGCATTGGAGTGACGAGCTACGGCAGTGACCAGCGATTATAGTCTGTGAGCAACGGGAGTATAGAGAGAGATAGAGAGAGAGAGACTGGCCCGCGGGACTGTGGGAAAGTGGGACTTGATGTGGCACACATTTGGAAATATGTGGCAATGGACATTTTGATCGTATATGTGTAAACAGTAAGTGAGGATTAAGTGACGGTAGCTAACATAAATACAGTGATAAGGACTTTATTTATAATTGAGATCGGCATTAAATAGTGTACTCACTGGTATGATAATAAATGAAATAGTAGAGATGGGAATTGTAATGTTGTAATTAATATATGTGCGTTATTTATAATATTGTAAATAAATCTTACATTATCTCTCTTATTTTTAAGACTTACATCCCTCACGAACTGTGATATGCCCCGGTGAATTGTAACAATATAATGTTTCATTTTGATACAAATGAAAGTAAGAATTAGTCGCAGAAACAGATTAGTTTTTCGAATATTTTCGCATTATCATTGGACCGACGCAAGGATAAAAGTCATTAGGGACATGGCGAATATGAACGTGTTACCTACAACAATGTATATATACCATGGCTTTATAATGCTACCAGGGGCATCGGCTATAAACATAGGCCTAAGTTTGACACGTTCGTCTTTTCTGGTATCGTTCTATATTCAGGTAGCCCTAGGGCCGGAAACTACAGGTAAGGTGGCCACCTCTGCTTGGCGCCAGCATCACATCCATTCTGGCCCTGTATCTGTTAGTGGACGCTGCGCTGCAGCTAATATACACAAATGAAACTCTTCGAATATGAAATTATTAACCGATATCTTATAAACAAAATAATAAAGGCGTCATCATAAGGGAATTTCAAGTAGTGCAACTGCTCGCGACTTGGTTATATGGCTATTTATCTACTTCCTTTTCCCCGCCAAATAAAAATACTGTACCAGTAATTTGGCGTACCATGTCCTTGAGTTTGACCTCCAAAATTAAGTAGCCTGCCTAGTTGCCATATGGGTCTCTTTGTAAGCAGTTTAGTCTATTCTAATTAAAAAAAGCTATGAAGTAAATATTTTGTTTATTGAAACACAAATGTTGTCTATCGAAAATCGTTGTAAGTAGCCCTCTGTTTAATCTATTTATATTTCTGTAAAACCACCTTTTTAAACTATAGCAACAATGGTGTATTTTTCTGAACAGATTGTTGCATTAAAACCCCATAGTCGCCGCTTAAAATTCTGAGGAAACAAAAAACACACGCAGCTCGTTTATGTTATTTTCCATCGTCATCACAATGCTTCCTTGACGTGACCTTGAGGCGTTTAAAATTCCTTACCAGGGAGGCCTCTTAACCGAATACCAGCCCAAACATATCGGACGTTCTAAACATTTCCCACATTTTCTCGTGCCCTGAAGAAAGGGCCTGAATAAACCGGTTTTATCTGCACGCCCCGCCAACACGTCTGTAGTCGAAAATACGTATCGGGGAAACAGTCACCTACTCTTAATTTACAGCAGACATTTTCAATACAGCATATAAAATAGTAGGATAAATAAAATTTAATCTCCCTCAGAATACCAGTATCAACGTTATTTATTTATTTTTCTTCGGGTGGGATACGCCTGTTTCTAATTCCAGTATTGCTACTGTTGCCTTACTTAAGACACCTGCCAGTGTGTAACGTAAACGTGGATTAGATTACACTGACTTCTAAAATAAGCATTATAATTCATGACAAAACAACAAAAAAAAATTATTTCGATCCTTAATGTGCTGGCTGATTGCAAACCATCACATACTATAGACCTGCATCGGTTATTGCATGAGAAATAATTCAGGTAAAAAACCTCCATGCAGTCGTTAAACACGAGCTGGTAAAATTGGAACAATTTCTGTTTCCGTTGTCAGAGAAAATGGACAAGCATATAATCAGAATTTTCCTGCAGCTAGACAAAACTATCTGAACGAAGGCCAGACAGCTTTGGACATCGAAAACGTTGTGTAAACGCACACTTTCCGGGAATTTGTCATCCCAGTCGCAGTGCGGTTTTGCCAGTGTGAAGTTTCCTGATGGGTCTGGAGTCAGCAATACTCCTCCCGAACAGAAACCTTCGGTTACGGTGATAGTGAGTAAATATTACTATGACAGTGGTTTAATTAGTGGAAAAACTTCCACTTTTGCATTTTGAACTGGCAAAATTGAGCTTTTTTTTTTGTACTTTGTAGTTTTGTTTCTTTTAGCAACGAAGAGAGGTACGGTAGTCTCCTGTTGGACTTAGTTGATACCTAACAACTTCAGACTTGAAGACGAGATGACAACACATTCAGATTTGCGTCGTAAAAATCGCTACATGCTCTGTTCAGTCTTTCATCCAATCCGATGCCATAAAACAACATAATAGAATAGGAATGTGTTCTTTAATCACCAAACTACGACGAAATCGGGGTTGGAGCGGATTCCGACAATTATCGGCTCGTGTACGATGGGCCGACGAATTGCCTCGGTAAAAATGGCGTATTACACCGGTACCGAAAGAGAGTCTGATACGGTACTGCATTACAAAATACGTCGAGTATAGGTAATCAGTATTTTAATATTTTTACACTATGATAGATGGTTGAATGGCTCGGGGTACAGCTGCCACCTTCCCAGGATGGCCTTGGAACTCCCACGTAACCTATACAGGATATTTTTGAAAGAGAGAAGATATTTTGGTAAGTGCGAGGGGGTGTCAAAACGAGTGTTCTGATGTAATGAACAAGATGTATGAAATGCATTCTCATGATACAAATAAAATAAAGCTCAAGGAGCATATACTGTAAGCGATAATTATTATGTAAAGAACATGTAGCACAATCACTCAAAGCGAGTTGACATCCGAGACAGTACACTACAGTATTACAACCATTGTTCTAAGCAATGGCCGTCGACCTGGTTGCACGGTAGCATACACTACCGCTGTACTAGAAGCAGCACGTGTGGCTGGGGTGATGATTGTCGTCGTCGACTTGACTTTGCCAGGTGGTTCTTGCAGCAGCGCATTGCCGGTCCAGACTTCCCCGCCATCGTGTTATGGACAGATGATGTACTGTTAACCCGCGAGGGCGTCTTCAACAGCAACGGTGCGTCTTGCGTTGTATTTTATTTGTAGCATAAGGATGCATTTCAGACATCCTGTTCATTACATCAAAACACTCGTCTTGACACCCCCTTGCATCCCCCAAAATATTTGCACTCCTTTCAAAAACAACCTGTATACCGCTTTACATACATGCATAGATTCTCTGACGAAAGAGAAACTAAGACAAGATTTTTTAAAAGAGTTTATTAAGTTGAAGAAAAGCGTGTGATGGAGCCCTGCAGGCAGGGGGGGGGGGAGATGACGTTTGCAATCGCACCACCTATCAAAGACCACACACATTCCCCGACAGCCGTGTACAAACTAACGAACGTATGAGTACAGCGAAACTTTCGGAGGAATCTCAAATTTACGTGACAATCTGCGTGAAGGCGTGTAATTTTTTTGGGTAAATATAACTTTTAGAGTGAAAATGGCACAGTATCGATACGTTTATAATATCGTTGTGATAGACGCGCGGGACGCCTACTCAGCAACCATCGGTTGCGACAAGTTTGGTGAAGATGCTCTGTGCACATTTCTCCGCAGTCCAAGAAGCGGCCAATACGTAAACGTGCTTTCAGAAATAACGCGCTGGAGTGTCCTTTTAAAACTATTTTTTTTTGTGGGCGGCTCTGGGTTAGTATCTGTCGACTTGGACAAGTATTGTCCAGGGAAGCGTCCCCGCCCCCTCCCTCTTTTTATCATGTCCGGCCACACCGCCATTAACAGGAAGGTTTTTTTTTCTCTTTAAATAAACACTCGACGGAAAGATCTTTGTAAGTCTTCCATTGGATACAGTTCTGTCATTTTTTATTCAAATAATACGACTATTTGACTTTTGGGGCATGGTGCATATTAATCATATCCGATACTACAAACAGGAGACATAGTTAGCTATGTACAGTCTGTCTCACGAACGAGTGCACTTTTTGTGACAGTTTTTAAAGTAGACCCGTGTTTAGTTATGGCAAAATATGTTGTGTTGACACACTGGGCAGGTTGAGAGTCAGCTGAGTGTGTTACGTAAACATTATCTGCGGCGGGGGAGACACCGCTGTAGCCATGGAAACAAGTGCTTCAAAGACCGCCTTCAGAACTGTTTAAAAAAATTACACTCGTTCGTATATCCTAATAATTTATACACTTCCGAATAATTTAAAACTTCCCACTAAAAATATTTTGTTGAAGGTGAAACACGGTCTACTAACTAGTGGAGAATAAACCTAATTTCAATTTTTTTCACAATAAAATACATATACTTAAAATCAGACTGCTGCGCAGTAAAATAAATCAGTTCACGTATGATTAGGGTACTCCGAATTAAACGGATCTTTTATTACAAAACACCAGTTTCTAGTACAGTATATCAGTACATTAGCGAGTAATATATAGTCATATATATTTTCTTTATTTGTGTGATTGTACATGGGAGTAATTACAATATAATTACGATCCTGCGAACTAATTGCATAACATCAGCTTCATCATGAAAGGTCTTTAATTTTCGTTGCGCATCCAGTTACGTTCTATTCGTATATAAATTGGCGAACTGATATGTAATATTATGGCCAGGTTCATCTGCCGTATTTCACGCTTTGTTTCGTTAAGCGTCTGTTGTAATTATTTTTATAAGTATAAGCTATTTTTTACTAATGTATTCTGTAAATATACAAACAGTAGAGTATATACAGTTCGTTCCTCCTGAGAATGTCCTTATCCTGCCGAAAACCGTACTCCGCAATATGCTAACTCGTAATTTTTAATTTGAAAACTCGCCGAACCAGAAATATAAATGGTTACAGTAACTAACTACATTTTTATTTTGTTGAAAGTCTGAAAGTAAGATATGCTTTTGGTTTTGCGGTACCAGTTTCTTCTTATTTTTCCTTTAAAACATTCTGAAATGGTTTCCACTTTTGTTTGTAGGCCTACCTGTTAAAGCAATTTGAAGACATTTAATGTATTTTTGTGTGAAGTGTAACACGTGAGACAAGACTATGCAAAATAAACACATTGGTGACAAATCAGAATTATCCTGCGATGAGGGACAAAGACCAACCTTGAGTATCTTCCGGCGTGATACTTACTGTTAGAACCCCGAGACTTGAGGAACACACAGACGCCTTTTTTCATGGGGAGGAGTGTTTAATTTAGTGAAAGGAGATGCGAGATCTCGGGCTTTTTTTTTTCTCTCTCAAGATGCGGGCGATCAAAAAAGGACCCTGAAGGAATCTCAGCATTTAAATATTTAGGCGCGTTTGAGCCAGAGCCGAAGGCGGGCTGCTTCTTCCTCCACTCAACACAAGACGCTCTGAATTCTTTCACAGTGTGTTTTATTCAGGAATCTATGAATCTGTTGTTCGTGCCTTGCAGTGCTCTTCGAGGGGGCGTAGGTTTTATGCATGTGTGCTGTTTGAACCCTTCAACAGATGCAGGCTGGTGAAAGTCTGTGTGAGCCCTCTTGTGACGCGGAAGTATTTTCGAGCGAAGGTTTTCGATAGGCGCGATAACTATCTGGCCTGTACACCAGTGACTTACTACTGAACTGCTGTCTTTAGTCTTAATATTTACTTAAATATAACAGGTGCAGAAGGCGTCGAAGTGTTCAACTGTAATTTTGTGGCATACTCCAGTATCACACCAGCATAACACGCAATATTTTTACAGTAGTTCTGTAGAACTTCACCTTATGTATCTTATAGCACCTTGTCTTACGGAATATGTTTTACAGTAGATACGCCTACTCATGTAGTCACTTTGAACTGGAATTGTATTCCCCAATAATACGTAAAGTTACAGCTTTTAAATTCGCCCGTTTAGAAAGAGCGTAAAATATTAAACCATTTTATATAACGGGAAAGTAAAACATATCTTTAAAATCTTTTATATTCTCAGTTTTATCAAAGGGTCTACTGTAAGTATTGTCTAAAAGTTGAACAGTATTTAGTACGGATATAAAGTAATTGAGTTGTGAAAGAGAAATTTTGGCGGCTCTTAACAAGATCTTGAGAGCCGATGAGGGTGAAATGAGGTGTGAATGGAGCAGTGCCGGAATTCAAGGGACGGGGGAAACGGGAGGTCCCCAAGGAGTGGGCCTGCCATGGATTGAACCCGGTTCGCCTTGGTGGGAGGCGAGCAGCCTAACCGCTCAGCCACAGCGATCCTTAGATATAAAGGAAGAATGGAGGTTTTAGTGAGAAACACTCTGAAGTGAACGAGAAACAGTGGGTCAGCTGCAGACGGCAGCCAGGTCGGAGTGCCCTTGTGAAGTGAAGAGGGATGGGTGTTGAGGGGGGACCTAGGTAGGCGAGGGCAAGGTGTTCTAGCCCCGTGTCGGGTTCCGGGAAAGAATTTGAAGGCGACCGCGGAATGCGGCTCGGGAGAGCCTCCGTCCTTAACGCAAAAACCAGGAAGGAAGCCGTAATTCTTTTCTCCAAGATAAAACAAGAAGTTCTTGGCAGAGATTCGAGCCCATAGGCTGTTCACTTTTAATTTAAGTATTTTTTAAAAGATCCTTTGAAAAATGTCACTGACTGGCATGCGCTCAGCAGTGTCGTATGGTGAACTGTTGCAAGGTAAGCTGGCGTTGGCTCTGTGCTGTGCACTGTTGCTTGCTAGTTTACACTTCCACCACCAAACGTAGATCGGCAGCAGACGCCACAGGACGTGTGTGATGGGTCCCTTGCTGCTCGCTAATGAGTGGTCGGAATGCATTCAGTTTCCTTAGGCTGGCGGTGATTAATGTTTCCTGCTGCGTGCGCCGGCAATGTACAGCACTGGGCAAGCGTCAGCTTACCGTGCAATACTTCACTACATGCTATTGGTGCTCAGTAAAGTTGGTAATGACGGAATAAAAAATAATTCAATTTATTTTATACAAAATATATTTCAATAGAACAGATAAATATAATCTGTACAAAAATTATGTGTAGCTAAAATATACTGTGGAATATCAGAAACACGGATAATATCCTTTTCGTGGTACTTTAAATATAGTAATGTATAATATAAAAAGTCAATAACATATGTTGAAAAAGCTTTTGCAAAAGTTTTTATGAAGATATTAAAACAAAGAAATGATATAATGAAATATTAGGCTGAAAACTAAGTAAACCACCATGAGAATAATAATAAAAAAAACAGAAAGACGTTGCACTTGTCATGTTCCACCTAACTTTAAATGATAAGGTAAATAAAAAAATGTTAAAAATTAAATTTGCTTTTAAAGAGTTGAAATGTTTTTTAATGGTAAATTAATATTATGTTTAAAATTATAAAAGTAACTAAATTAAGTTGAAAAGCAGTTGACTAAAATAAATTTACAGCATATAAAACATGAAACAAGGGCTTCATTATAATGAATTAATAAGAAAATTACCGACATGAATAAACGTTATCAATAATAATAGATTTACTGTGGAGGGAGGAACTTACAGTTAGAATTTATAAGCCATATTTCTTTAGAACGTAGTGTAATAAGAGTCTATGTAACCGTACCACACGACGCCGAAGGCTGATATATTTCACGGATAGGCGGCGGCACGCCCATATTTTTTTAGATATATCGCTTTATGACAAGAACAAAGCGCGTTCTCGGCGTTTCAGTGCGTTTTGTAGCCTCTTCATACCACAGTTGTTCAGATTTCAGCGCCACCTAGAGGAGAGAATCGTAGGCGTCTTATAGTATTATTTTGCAAATTTCCATGTGTCCACCCAATGTGTTTTGAAATTAATTTGATGGTCTGAATACCATTTTTGGCCACATAACTTTTATCTGGCCCACGTTTGGAAGACTTGCCCACGCCCTGTTGCATTATAGAAAATTGTAATATTCATAATATCATAGAATCAAATTCATTTGCTTCTTTCTGTATTTCCTTCAAACGCCAGAGAACCAAGATTCGCACTATTTTTTTGTCAACGTTTGTAAAACTGTAAAAAAAAAAAAGTAAAGAAAGTTGTAGCGCGCGCCACGTAATGTGGCGAGTGGCAGCTGCTCTGAGGAGGGGTAAATTCCAGGAAGTCGAGCAGCAGGCCACGACACAAAAACGTTGTATAACCCAGAATGAAAATATCGGCCTCAAGTACATTAGGCACGCGAATAGGAAACAATAGTAATATTATACGCACGTACGACGGCGCGTACATGAAATATCAGCTGCCTCAAACGGCACAGTATTGGATGTGAGCATGCATTGGTATATAGACCATGCAGAACGCATTAGAAAGTAGTACACACACAACCACAATAGTCAGAAATGTACGATGTATGTTGTTTATGAATGTATGCTTAAGGTCTACGAAACCTTGAAAGACTTTCACCTGGCCAAGATAATAGAATCTCTACTCCAAAATAGGCGGTTCTTTGTAACATTAGAAGGCAAAAAAAGTCGATGGCGCAACCAAAAGAACGGACTAGCTCAAGGGAGTGTGTTGGCGCCAATATAATTCAATCTGTACACAAACGACCAACCAACGCCCGTAAACACTCAAACTTTTGTTTACGCGGACGATCTAGTGATAACAGTTAAAGGGAAAAGCTTTAAATATATTGAAGGAAAACTAGAAAACGCCCTAGCCACAATGTCAACTTACTACAAAAACAATTCTCTAAAACCTAATCCCACCAAAACTCAAGTTAGTGCCTTCCACCTGAACTCGCGCCAGGCTAACCGAAAACTCAATATCACTTGGGAAGGGACACTCTTGGAGCATTCGGATAGACCCACCTACATTGGCGTTGTACTGGACAGGACCCTGGCCTACAGATATCATTGTGAAAAAACAAGGAAAAAAGTTGAAACTCGAAATTCCTTAATAAGGAAGATCGCCAATAGCAAATGGGGCGCAAAACCAAGGGTAGTTAGAACTTCAGCTCAGGCTTTGTGCTTCTCAACTGCGGAATATGCATGCCCAGTGTGGTCCAGATCTGTCAATGCAAAAAAGGTCAACATCGGCCTGAATGAAACCTGCAGGGTGGTCACAGGCTGCATGAAACCCACTCCAATAGGAAACCTCTACAAAGCGGCAGGTTTCATAGACCCTGAATCCCGCAGAAGAGCCCAAGAGTTCACCGAGAAGTTCAAGTAAACCTTCGATGTTCGTCACTCATTATTCGACCATGAGTGCGGCCCAAGCAGACTGAAATCCAGACACCGATTTGTGAGTAAAACGCTAGATGAACCCCCTTCCGCCTATCCAATACAAGAGGACCCACCCAACGGTGTTTCTTGTGACTGTAAAACCTGGAGAATGCTAAATCGCATAAGAACTGGGGTAGCTCCAGTAAAGTCCAAGCTGATCAAATGGGGTTTGCTGGACGTGAACGACGACAAATGCGACTTCGGTGCACTTCAGGACATGGGGCATCTTCTCCAATGCCCTGCCTGTCCCCACATATGCACCATTGATGAACTATGCCTAGCTAAACAAGATGCATTAGACGTGGCTCACTACTGGGCCGAAAGAATGTAGATTTCCTGACACGAAAAAGTAAAGTAAAGTAAGTATGAATGTAAAAATCTCATAACAGTATCACATATATTACTAGCATTCAGTTTGTACACTGTTCTTCGCACCACGCTCACGTCACAGTAGTCCAAGTTGGTCACAGGCGCTTCACGTTTAAGTTTTTTGTTTGGCGTCGTGAAAGATATTCCTTCTGCCGACAGATCGTTTCCTTCCCTCTTGATTCGCTGCACAGTAAGTTTGCCTGCCGCGACAGCGATTCGCCGTTGGGCCTTTGTAAGAGGCATAGACGGCGCATTATCAGCCGCGTCCGTTTCTATGCAACGCAATACTGTTACGCGCTGCAGCTCGCACCGACCGCGAGCTGCCGTTATCCGCGGTCCGGCTCTGTGGGGGATGACCGACCTCGACTCCCCCTCCGACCCGGCACAATATCACTCCCCTATACCCCCCTCACACCCTTAACGAACTTGGTTTAGCCCACTGACTTTGAGAGAAAATTGTAACAATACGCTACGTGTTTTGCGCGGGTAGCACACCTCCGGGCCGCGTGAGGGGAGGTAGCCGGTTCTTCCTTCGGCATTCCCCTCTCGTCTCCCGCCAACTTAGGTGGCACGCGCTGTATGTATGGCAGAATACTAAAATTCTGCATTTTGCGATAAAGTGAAACCGTTCCATAATTTGCATTTCACATCTGCCACCGTTTAATATTAAATGGAATCGGTCATTGTTTTTATGTAATCTGACTTTTATTAAGAATACATCAGAAATTAACTTTGTCAGCGTTTGAATGGAACGATGGTGGAAAATAAAGAGAAAAAGTTAATCTTGCTCAGCCTCGAACATTCTAACAGCACAACCAAAGAAATTCGTTAATTAGAAAAAAAAATCGACAGACTGCTAATTAGTATTTGAAGTGATTAGAAGTGTACGGAATTCTGTTAAACTTCAAAGAGACGGACGCCGTGCCGTGCAAATTACGTCCGATGCTACAGGACAAGGTTACTGGAATTTCCTTGTGTTGATTTTATCATTCTTTGCTTGGTTGGATTAAAATATCAAGTTCTTAATTGACACCTATTAACGCCCCAGTTTTTATGCCTTTCGGCTTACAGAAAAATTTGGGGTTGGGGAAGGATTAATCTTTACTAAATTGACATCCCCCTCCATAAGCGCGGCGTAGTTGGCTGGGACGCCAAATTTAAGGAGCCTCCCTAGTAAAAATTTTGAACATCTCAAGGTCACGTTCGGCCAT
This sequence comes from Clitarchus hookeri, assembly GCA_002778355.1. Taxonomy (NCBI): domain Eukaryota; kingdom Metazoa; phylum Arthropoda; class Insecta; order Phasmatodea; family Phasmatidae; genus Clitarchus; species Clitarchus hookeri. Next base: position 22,973 of record NQII01007361.1, on the reverse strand, counting down.
AAGGAAGCATTGCGACGGTGATGGAAAATAGCATAAACAAGCTTTGTGTGTTCTGCTTCCTCATAATTTTAAGCGGAGATTAAAGGGTATTAATGCAGCAATCTTTCCAGAAAAAATACAACATTGTCACCATAGTTTAAAACACTGTTTCACAGAAGAATAAACATGTAAACAAAAGGCTGCTTTCAGCGATTTTTACTAACTTGACACTTTTTAACAACAAAATTTATGTTTCGATATACAAATTAATAAATTCTCAACAAAATATCGACTTTGATTTTTACCCTGAAAAAAAATTTACTTTGAAATATCCCACGGTTTCTTTTAAATTATAATTGGCACAGCTGCTTATAATGTGGCTCACGTGAGATCTAGGGAGGCCCATAACGTTGCGAAGTGTTGTAGGTTCGAAAACCGGGTCAAGTATGTGTGTATGTATTTATGTGCATGCATTTTCAGTGTTTACCAAGTGTTGGTTAGCGTTCAGTTTGCTGTTTGCCTCCTACTTTCCCTTTTTCCAGAGTATACCGTATCTCTCATCTATGACTTGCTCGGGTTTGGAACCCGGCACCTGTAGATACGGAGGTAGTAACTTCGCGACAAGAGCCACAGAGGTAGCAAGAGAACGTCCTTTGTGAAGTGACGATCGGCTTAAAAATACACCACGTCCTGTCATGAAGCTGATTTACTAGAACGTTATTACAGTGGAGCCCTCTTATAACACCCCCTCTTATAACATTTTACTGCTTAATAAGCTGCCTTCTCTTGATCGACAAACATGTTTTCCAATACAAAATCACCCTCTTATAAAGTTTTTCCTTATATAAAACTAACATTTCTTGGGGCCCTCGAGACATACTATAACAGGGTTCCACTGTAATTAGTAATATATGAATACGTTTCACCATTCAACGTTTTCTTATTATGAACTGATTTATTGGCATTGAATGAACATATTTTGCATTACGTTATAGAGCGAAACATATCGGTATACACCACTTATTAGTGAATCTTTTTTGTGTAACTACCTGTGTTTTGAAATTATGTGTAAATTTTAAAACGATAAAAAATTATATAACGATGGTATAACGCAAATATAAATAGATGAAGCGAATGTAAGACGGAAACCAGTAAGGAAATATAATTTCGTACATATTTTCGTATAACTCAACCGAAAATGCGCTAGTGCAAATGCTGTATATTTATTTTAAAGGGAAATGTTCTGAAAAACTTAGTGATTAAGAAATATTAATAGCATAGTATATTGTTTATTCATTATAATATTTCTTCCTTTTCAAAGCATGTGGGGAACAAATCACTTTATGAACCTAAAACATTGTCATATTTGTAATATTTCATCCGCTTAAATTTGGAGTATTGTGTTTTTAAATACACATAGGAATGCAAATATGCGCCTACAAAAAAATTGTTAGCAGCTACAAAAAATATAATGAGAAAATCACCCTGTCAAATCAATATGTGATTACCACCAAACTGTTTGCTAAAGAATACGAATGAAGGTTTTAATTCGTAATAACTTAAATGTTTTTTAATGCTGGCATCAAAATATAGGTTGTTGACGGTAAAGTGTGCACTTTTGAAGCCCTAGTTACTTTTTCATTCTAGCCATTTTTTTTCCTTTAACAATCTTTTTAAATAAATATTGCAATGTAAGTAATAAAAACAGCGCGTATATTCCACCGCACTCTGAAGTGAACGTCTAAGACTAAAATAAGATATATTTATTGACTGTTATTCCAAATGAGAGGGCTTTAAAAAGTGTTAACTTTACCGTGAATAACCTATAAATAAGAACTCTTCACTGTCTGATACGGGAACCGCCGAGGGTTTTACATTTTAAACGATTTTAGGCGTGTCTCAGCTACCTTTCACGATACCGGTTTAAAACCAAAAAGCACTTTGTGCTGTTTGAATATAAGAACGCTACTAAGAGAGAGAAAGCAGGAGTAAGTTAATCAAAGTTTGTGGTTTTTTTTGTCGAGTCTGTACTTAATTTACCCGCAATTTTCAGGGTATTAAATTTTTTATAAAGATCTTCTTGTAGAAAAGTGGTCCAGGCAATGATGGNAGGTTCGAAAACCGGGTCAAGTATGTGTGTATGTATTTATGTGCATGCATTTTCAGTGTTTACCAAGTGTTGGTTAACGTTCAGTTTGCTGTTTGCCTCCTACTTTCCCTTTTTCCAGAGTATACCGTATCTCTCATCTATGACTTGCTCGGGCTTGGAACCCGGCACCTGTAGATACGGAGGTAGTAACTTCGCGACAAGAGCCACAGAGGTAGCAAGAGAACGTCCTTTGTGAAGTGACGATCGGCTTAAAAATACACCACGTCCTGTCATGAAGCTGATTTACTAGAACGTTATTACAGTGGAGCCCTCTTATAACACCCCCTCTTATAACATTTTACTGCTTAATAAGCTGCCTTCTCTTGATCGACAAACATGTTTTCCAATACAAAATCACCCTCTTATAAAGTTTTTCCTTATATAAAACTAACATTTCTTGGGGCCCTCGAGACATACTATAACAGGGTTCCACTGTAATTAGTAATATATGAATACGTTTCACCATTCAACGTTTTCTTATTATGAACTGATTTATTGGCATTGAATGAACATATTTTGCATTACGTTATAGAGCGAAACATATCGGTATACACCACTTATTAGTGAATCTTTTTTGTGTAACTACCTGTGTTTTGAAATTATGTGTAAATTTTAAAACGATAAAAAATTATATAACGATGGTATAACGCAAATATAAATAGATGAAGCGAATGTAAGACGGAAACCAGTAAGGAAATATAATTTCGTACATATTTTCGTATAACTCAACCGAAAATGCGCTAGTGCAAATGCTGTATATTTATTTTAAAGGGAAATGTTCTGAAAAACTTGGTGATTAAGAAATATTAATAGCATAGTATATTGTTTATTCATTATAATATTTCTTCCTTTTCAAAGCATGTGGGGAACAAATCACTTTATGAACCTAAAACATTGTCATATTTGTAATATTTCATCCGCTTAAATTTGGAGTATTGTGTTTTTAAATACACATAGAAATGCAAATATGCGCCTACAAAAAAATTGTTAGCAGCTACAAAAAATATAATGAGAAAATCACCCTGTCAAATCAATATGTGATTACCACCAAACTGTTTGCTAAAGAATACGAATGAAGGTTTTAATTCGTAATAACTTAAATGTTTTTTAATGCTGGCATCAAAATATAGGTTGTTGACGGTAAAGTGTGCACTTTTGAAGCCCTAGTTACTTTTTCATTCTAGCCATTTTTTTTCCTTTAACAATCTTTTTAATTAAATATTGCAATGTAAGTAATAAAAACAGCGCGTATATTCCACCGCACTCTGAAGTGAACGTCTAAGACTAAAATAAGATATATTTATTGACTGTTATTCCAAATGAGAGGGCTTTAAAAAGTGTTAACTTTACCGTGAATAACCTATAAATAAGAACTCTTCACTGTCTGATACGGGAACCGCCGAGGGTTTTACATTTTAAACGACTTTAGGCGTGTCTCAGCTACCTTTCACGATACCGGTTTAAAACCAAAAAGCACTTTGTGCTGTTTGAATATAAGAACGCTACTAAGAGAGAGAAAGCAGGAGTAAGTTAATCAAAGTTTGTGGTTTTTTTGTCGAGTCTCTACTTATTTACCCGCAATTTTCAGGGTATTAAATTTTTTATAAAGATCTTCTTGTAGAAAAGTGGTCCAGGCAATGATGGGCAAAGGATTTTTTGTTCGTTTGAAAGCGATATTGTGAAAGATGGCCGAGAATCATTTAACGTGTGAATCTCTATCCTTTCGTTCGGCCGGTCCCCCGCGCTACGCAGTCGCTTTAAGTTTTTTTCAGGGTGAATAGCCAAAACTTCCGCCCTGTAAATTTACTTG
>NQII01007361.1:6870-18872 GCA_002778355.1 Clitarchus hookeri | reverse complement strand
AGAGAGAGAGAGAAAGGGAACAGCGCAACAAAACGGGAATTAGCCCAGTCATGCCGTGTACCGGTCGCCGCGGGCCCTCTCCTCTACGGCTAATTATTCAAGTGCGCTTGCCCCACCTCCTTATAAAAGCGAGGCTATCCCAGAAAAGGTATGGGGGGGGGGGAGGCAGCATTCTTGGGCGCGGACCTCGTATGTCTTATCAGTGCGGGCGGCCGTGCGCAATAAATACCCTGGTCTCCGATCTATCAGCCAGCCGCGCCCTCTGTGCGTCCTCCCCTCGTTAGCTCCGGCTATAGTTGCTCCAGGCTTCATTAAATAGTTCTCAGATGTTCGCCTTAGCCTCTTTTTTTTCCCCGTCCACCCACTATTTTAATGATTTTTACGTGGCCACCTGTCTAAAGTCTATTCGAGGTTTATTCACACTTTTTTATAAATCAAACCTTTGAAAAAATCACCCCATGTATGACGTTGATGATTGTTGCCTAAATATGCCACTTATCACAAGCGTTTTATCCTCTTTTTTTTTGACATAAAACTCCCGTATTTTTGGTTAAATTAAATTTTATTTATACTTTATTTACAAATGAAATGTTATAATTTATAACTAATACCAGTAATAAAAACTGTGAACAAATATATATGTTGTGTAATGCCTAATGAGAAATAGTTCTTACGTGAAATATTATTACACAGAGTGCGCACAAACGCGGCACGCTGTCCCTTTGGTGTAATTTTCTAGACTCGATCAAGCTTTGTTTAGATAAGGCGGAGGAATATCCTGAAAGTAGAACTTCAGAAGGGCGTCAGGAAAGTTGGAAGTAACCGTGAATGGACTATAGGCTGCCAAATGGTATATGCAGAGCTGCCAGGGTCTCGTCTGTCTGCAGGGATTTTGCGTTTCGAATGTCTAGAGGCGTGGGAGCGCTAAGGGTGACGTAAGTAGGTATTTACTGTCCACAGCTATTTAAACATTTTTGTATCAACCTTTGAAAACCTTCACTGCCCCTTCCTGCATGTATTTTAACAGGCACGCTGATTGGCAAGCGCCCAGTAAAGTTGGCAACGTTGGTGGGAAAGTAGTCGCACGTCTTAATGTTGAATTTAGAGTGTTAGGTAAACAATGAAATAATTTATTTTGCTTTCTAATTTTTTTAATGCATACAAGTGTAAAAATTACAAATTGGGTAAAATATTTACTTTCCTAATAATTTTAGAGATTCAGTTGATTGACGCGTGAATAAAGTGCTGAGGCCAATGGCAACTTGATGTATGTTGTATGTTGTAAGAATACACAATGTGCATACAAGTAGACTTCAGGAAGGGCTTTCAGAAGTGCTCAGTTTACTGTGAGCAGCCTCTACTCTCATCACATGCCTTACAGTCTCTATGCGCAAGTCGATGAACTGGCGTGCAGTCGTTCTCTCGTAGACTTGCATATTGAGATTTTCACATGTGATCCAATCAATTATTTGTAAAAGTAAAAATAAAAAAGTGGTGCATGTTCCTAAAAGTGTTTTAAGTATCCTGTTCTGGGTATTTCATACATAACATGAAGTTACTGTTGTAACTAATGAACCTACGTTCCTCTACATTGATGCAAATACTTTTGATGGAGTTCTTAAAGGGGATAAGTCCCTGCCACCCTAGATTTTAAAAATTTTTGAAAAAAAAAAAAAAAAAAAAAACTTGCACTATTGATTTTGTATTGAATTTTACTGAACGACATGACACAGGACATTCATTTATGTATTTTCTGAAGTTGGTATTGCTTGACTACTGTGATTACTTGAACTGTTTTAGTTCAACTGTTACTAGTTCGAAATTAATGAAGACAGTGAAAACATAACTTGATAAAGCTTGAGAAGCTGTTGTTGCCCAATCTCCCCTTGCAAGCTGATTAGGCATGAGACCCTACTCGGCTCGGGGAAGGGCTGTGCGAAGAGTCTTAAACCCTTGCTGGGGTACAACAACTTTACCCTTGCTGGGGTCTTACTTATGAAAGTAATTTCCGACTATACTGAGTGTTGATATGCTGTGGATGAACGCACGAAATCACGAACTAGTAAGCGGTCTCTTGTGAATAAGTCGTTCGACACCCTTGATGAAAGCGCCCGAGGGTAAACCCTGTAAGTCGCCACTTAGGAGCAATCCTGGGGAGTCGGCCGGGTTATGTAGGTGGCCATGCAAGTGAGCATCTGCATGTAGCTCCGGGGCTCTGTTCGGTGAATCACTTGAGACTGTCGGGTCGTGGTAACAAATGAGACTGATTCCATAGCACGGTCAACCGTCTTGCATGATAGGTGCAAGGCGTTCAGTCCCATGAAGCTTGACTGTTGGGCAGTCAAGTGGAGGGGCATGTTTTCCTAGAGACTCTATGGTAGAAATACCGGACTGTCCATAAGAAATTAGGCTCTGAAAGTTGTCTCCTGTGATACCTTGGTGGATCTGGTACAGGAGGGGAGGAGGTGCGGAGAGCCGGACATGTTCCGGAAAACATGTATATGTTTATAATCTATTCATGGTTATTTACAACTTTTCGGAGACCGTGATAAAATTTTACTTTCAGTTCACTCGCAACGTATGTTTGCGACACATGTAAACAAAACGTAAACAAGTCTAGAAGGGCCTACATATGCGCTGGGCCGATGATCAAAAATAAAATACTTTTATAGACAACAATGAAATATGTCGCCAATTTTGCAATTCCTATAAAACCAAAGAAAAGTTTATATTACAAATAACGCAATAAAAACCGCAATACAATAATATTTTATGTAAGAACTATTTCTTTCTAGTCATTACCAACATCTTCCTTTTCTCTGTTTTATTTCAGTTTGTCTATAAATAAATACTGCAATTTGCAGAAATATTAATGAAAGAATCATTTATAAAATAAAGAACGTCAATGCTAATGTAAATACAAAACTCTCGTGATGTATGCTTTTACTAAGGAAACAACCAAACATGCCGTACGCGGGAGTGATTTTCAAAGTTTACTTACAGAAAGTTTGAAAATACAGTGAAAAAGACTGTAGTGCCGTGCTTTACACGTTACCTAACCTCATGCGTGGGAGCTTCCGAGAAGCCACGTCGGTAGATAATCTAAGTCGCCGACCACTCGACCACCAGGCAGAGAGAAAGAAAAACAGTGAGCAGGGTAGGGCATAAAAGAACAATGCAAGAAGAAAAAAAAAATCGGTGATGCATACCCGATTCCAAGATTTGTAGGCACTTCCCTAGATGCATATTTACGGGAAACAACTTGTTTGCAAACCAAATCGCGGCGAGAGATTCGTATCCTTTGCTCGTGCCTGCTCGTGGAAAGGTCGGTGAACTCCTTTATTTATAGACAGCTTCTCTCCACGTAACAGTTTTACTTGCGTTCTTTTAAAGGTGAAATAAATGTGTGTGTTTATAAGCGCTTAATATCGTGTAAAAAACTGCCTAAGAAGAAATCTGAAACAAATAGAAATTTTGTTTCTCAGGTTGGCATCAGAACTGTGTGCCGCTGAATACCATTTTGAAAATTAACAATTTCAGTCAGATATATTTAACGGGTCGCGCTGAAACCTACGTTAATTTTGCTAAAAAAAATCGTTGCGTAACGAAATTATGCACATAAAATTACATATTTCGTAATTTGGTTTTCAGTACTTTTTTTTTAACTTACCGGAAATATCAGAAGGAAATCATACTACACACAGAATTTCTAAATCACTGCTACATTGATTTAAATATCAAGATATACATGGCAGCTTAAATAATACTGTTTTAGTCATATAAAGAATTAGTTGGTATTTCACTAACAATTTATGGCATATATAAATGATTGCTTCTTGTCAGTTTAAACCAGAACCTAAAATATTTCCAGTAAAACACGTGGATTTAAATTAGTTATGAAAAGCCATACACACATATTGGCAGTTGAATAAATATTCTCATTCTCTGTTTACAGTACTTCCTAAGATTTTTCGTAAATTTTCCAATCTTTTTTATTATAAGTGTGATAGGTTTGGGTAACCTGTTAATGAACGGTTTTTATCCCTATCTGGAAGTTTTATTTTCTTCATAATTATTAGTGTTGTTATTACAACTGTATAATATAACATCTATGGCAGTGTTAAAATTTCCTCAAAAGTCAGTGGGCTAAACCAGGTTCGTTAAGAGATCAAGGTTTAATTAAATAAGAGTTAATTATAATTTATTAATTTTATTTACAATAACTAAAAACAGACTTCTCTCGACCCAAATTCTCACAATAAATTGATATCATTTGATGTTTGCAATTAATGAATTTAATCAATACAATTTATGATTACCTCAAAGAAATTAATGTAATTAAATACTTAAAAATCAGTCCCAATAGACAGGGTATCAAAACCTATTCATTTATTTTATAAATTATATATCCATAGTTGACAGTTCCAATATTTACAATAAAATCCATATTACATGTTAATTCAGCCCCGCCTCAGTTTAGTCTATGTCCCACCAATCCGCAATGTTCTAGAGTTCTCCGAGCGCCCTCACGCACAGTGGCCTTCACTCGTCGGATCTTATGCCCTCTCGTCCATTCAAACCACGAACACTCGTTCGACGTCACCTCGCAATCTCCCGTCGTCGTCCTTGCTTTTGCTGACCACACTCAATCAGATGGCCTCTGCAAGATATTGCCGACAGTTCAGCTGTGGCTTGTATTTATAGGGTCGTAGGCCATCACCCAGAAATTTCTCTAAATGCCGCGTTGCGCCGANTTGTATTTATAGGGTCGTAGGCCATCACCCAGAAATTTCTCTAAATGCCGCGTTGCGCCGAGGGTCCTAATTCCCATAATATTCCTGTGCATCCTATACACTTGTCGGCTTCTCCAACAGGGGGGGAGGGGCTGTGACGCCAGCCAGAAGCCGAGCGGCGCAGCCCGGCAGACCACCTAGGAGGAAGTTGAAAGTCGAGGGGGTCAGCCCTTACACAGCGCCGGCCTGCGTGTAACAGGAANGACCGCATTCAACCAGATGGCCTCTGCAAAAGATTGCTGAAAGTTCAGCTGTGGCTTGTATTTATAGGGTCGTAGGCCATCACCCAGAAATTTCTCTAAATGCCGCGTTGCGCCGAGGGTCCTAATTCCCAGAATATTCCTGTGCATCCTATACACTTGTCGGCTTCTCCAGCAGGGGGGAGGGGCTGTGACGCTAACCAGAAGCCAAGCGGCGCAACCGGGCAGACCACCTAGGAGGAAGTTGAAAGTCGAGGGGGTCAGCCCTTACACAGCGCCGGCCTGCGTGTAACAGGAACTTCGTGCACGAGGCGAGGGGTCACGCGCGTAACACTGCCCCTTCCGTAAGTCTGTTCGTCCCTACCAGACTCTCTAACACTTTGACCTTCTTACAGAGACAGTCGGTCGACGTGTCAACCTTAGGCTTCGCCTGAGAGCCCTATCGACAAATCCAGTAGACCGCATCATTTATCTGTTTCAGAATCCTGAACGGGCCTTCCCAACATTTCTGTAGCTTCGGGCAGTATCCTTTCTTCCTTTGATGGTTGTAAAACCACACCAGCTGTCCTTTTTGAAAAGTCTCTTGAAGCATTTTTCAGTCATACCTTGTTTTCATTCTGTAACCATTAATTTTAAGGTGCCTCCGGACAAACTCATGAATGTCCGTTAACTTTTGAAGTAGTTTAATGGCATATTCTGGAGTGGCTACTTCTTCTTCCACTGGACGTCCGAACAGCAAGTCACCAGGGAGGCGGAGCTCTCTCCCAAATAGCATCCTTGAAGGTGTTATCCTTGTAGACTCGTGGACCACCAAGCGATATGCCAGGAGAAATAAGGATACCTTGGAGTCTCAATCTCTCTGGTTGTCTTCTACGAAGATCGCCAAATACTGTTCCAGGGTACGATTTAGTCCCTCGACCATTCTGTCCGACTGAGGGTGTAATACTGTGGTACGAGTTTTCTTAATTCCTAAAATCCTTATCACCTCTTGGAAAAGAATTGCTTCAGAATTTTGTCCTCGATGAAAATGGAGCTCAAGTGGCACTCCAAACCTGGATAAAACAAGCTCTAAAAGTGCATTATCTACCATGACAGCCTCTTGGGTTTAGCACCGGTATGACCTCGGGCCTTCTTTGTGAAATAATCTTGTGCTACTAGAAGGCACAGATTCCCCCTCTCAGTGCCTGGTAGTGGTCCGAGAATGTCCACTGCCATCCTTTCAAATGGGGTCCCAACATTGTATTTCTGGAGAGGACGTCATCCCTTAACCCTCGGACCCTTTCTCGCAGTACATGCATCACACAGACAACACCACTTCTCAACAACCTCCCGACAATGCAGCCAATAGAATCTCATTCGAACTCTGTCGAGGATCTTATTTACTCCTAAGTGACCACCTACTTCTGTGCTGTGCTGTTCTCTTAGCACTTCTGGGATTCGGAACTCTGGTGGGACCAATTGTAAATGTCTTTGTTTACCGTCATTAATTTCCCAGTTCCTGTAAAGCACATCATTCTTTATAACAAGGGAATTTCACTGTGCCCAGTATGCCTTGACTGTCATGTCTAGGTTGGATATCTCCTCCCATCTCGGTCGACGCCCAGCTTCCTTCCACTCCAATATGGGATGCAATGTGAGGTATCTTAGCTGATCATTCCTTAAGTTTTTATCGTCCCATGTAGGTGACCCATCACAAGATATAAGGCTTTGAATTCTTATCGTCCTTGCTTTTCACGATACACCACTCTTGTCCTCCTGGCGTTCACAATGACAGAGTAGTTCGCATGGTCTCCTGGAAAGTGCATCTGCATTGCTGTGAAAGTGCCTAGACCTGTGGAATATATTTCAGTCATGTTCTTGCAGGTGCTGTATCCACTGGGCTATTTGACCTTCGGGATTATTGAAATTTAGCAGCCGGCATAATGAAGCAACAGTTCTTAGGATGAAGTGTCTGCCATAAAAATGTGGGTGAATGTGCAATTGACTTCAATTTCTTGAAAGCAATTTCGCACTCTGGGGTCCATTAAAATTTTCTTTTTGCCTCAGTCAATTCATGTAGAGGTTTGGCGATCGTAGCGAACCTGGGCACAAATAGATGGTAATAAGCACATAAGCACCGGAAACTTCACATTTCAGTTTTATAATTTGGCAGAGGCCAATCTCTTATTGCTCTGGTCTTCTCAGGGTCTGTTCCAATCTCATGGGCCGACACAACATGGCTCAAGAAATTAATTAATTTTTTTTTTTTTTTGAAAAAGCGGCATTCTTAGGAACTAATTTCAGGTGGGCTGTAGCGACTTTCTGAACCGTATAATCTAGGCATGTCAGGTGCTCTGCAAATGTTCTTCCTGTAACCACAATGTCGTCTAGGTACACCTGACAAATGTCTAAGGGCAGAATGTTCTCCATCAGTCGTTCGAAGGTGTCGGGAATTGCATAGACCAAAGGGAATAAACGTGAATCGCCAGGTTCCTTTCCCTTATACATAAAAGGCAGTCTTTTCTTTGTTTTCCGGGGCTACCTCGCACTGCCAATACCAGCTCTTTATGTCTAAAGTAGAAAACCATTGTGAACCTGCTACGCTATTCAGTGTGTCGTCTATCCTAGGGAGAGGGTAAGAATCTTGCTTGGTCACATTATTAAGTTGGCGGTAATCAACACAAAATCTAATAGAGCCATATTTATTTTTAACAAGCACAATGAGAGAAGACCATGGACTGACTGATGGCTCTATCACATCTAACGCCCTCATCTCTTTCAGAATACCATCAACAAACTCATGTGAAGATAGCGGTAGTTGCACTTTGTGACTGCTTTATAGTCCTGGCATCTCCTGTGTCGATGTGGTGGCATGCAACATCAGTTCTGCCAAGGTCATTGGGCTCGCAGGAGAAAGCACCTCTATTTCTTTGTAGCAATTCTGAAACTGCTTTCTTTTGCCACCGATGTTTTCTCTCGTTCTTGTCAGCAGTTACCCCAGAGCATTTGGTAGATGACTTTCAGTATTTTGTAACATTGATGTTTCTGGAGCATGCTTGCAAACTCTTATTGTGGCCCTCTTCTCAAGATGGATAACATGGTCAGATAAATTAATCATGCTAATAGGCGAACTATCCGATTTTGAAGGAATCAAAGTCCTTGCTACAATGAGGCCATCTGGTAAAAATACCAACTTTCTGGGCTGACAGTCTGACAGTTTTTCCCTGGAATCTGCCTGGAATAACAACTTTGCTAGAAGCAGGGAGCACAGTAGACAGATTACAAACTACTTAGCAGCTCATTGGCGAAGATAAATCTCGTCGTGTTAACACTACCAACTCTGTATTATCTACCCGTAACACCCCCAGTCGAGTACCGATACAGCACCCCAGCTTATGTAATACATCAAGACCGAAAATGCATTCGTCTCTCTATTTCTGCTATGTTAATACACTGAAGAGCCAAAAAAAATGGTACACCTGCTTTATATCGTGTAGGGCCCCCACGAGCACGCAGAAGTGCCGCAAGACGACGTGGTATGGACTCGAATAATGTCTGAAGGTATGCAGGAGGCAATTCCCGCCATGAATCCTGCAGGGCAGTCCACAAATCCAAAGGAGTGCGAGGCGGTGGACATCTCTTCTGAACAGCACGTTGCAAGGCATCCCAAATATTCTCAATGTTCATGTCTGGTGATTAAGGTGGCGAATGGAAGTGTCTAAAGTCAGAGGAGTGTTCCTGGAGCCACTCGGTAGCAACTCTCGAAGTGTGGGGTGTCGCATTGTCCTGCTGGAATTGTCCACGTCCGTCGGAATGCACAATGGACATGAATGGGTGCAGGTGATCGGACAGGATGCTTACGTATCTGTCACCTGTCAGAGTCGTATCTAGACGTATCAGGGGTCCCATTTCACGCCAACTGCACACGCCCCATACCATGACAGAGCATCCACCAGCTTGAACAGTCCCCTGTTGACATGTAGGGTCCATGGATTCATGAGGATGTCTCCATACCCGTACACGTCCATCCGCCCGATATAATTGGAAACGAGACTCGTCAGACCAGGCAACGTGTTTCCAGTCATCAACAGTCGAATGGCGGTGTTGGCGGGCCCAGGCGAGGCGTAAAGCTTTGTGTCGTGCAGTTAACATCGGTACACGAGTGGGCCTTCGGCTCCGAAAGCCCATATCAATTACGGTCCGTTGAATAGTTCGCTCGCTGGCACTTGTTGATGCCCCAGCATTGAAATCTGCGTCAATTTGAGAAAGGGTTGCACGTCTGTCACGTTTAATGATTCTCGTCAGTCGTCATTTGTCCCGTTCGTTCACGATCTTTTTCCGGCCGCAGCGATGTCGAAGGTTTGATGTTTTACCGGATTCCCCATATTCATGGTACACTCGTGAAATGGTCGTATGCGAAAATCCAAATTATTTCGCTACCTCGGAGATGCTATGTCCCATCTATCGTGCGCCGACTATAACACCACGTTCAAACTCACTTAAATCTTGATAATCTGCCATTGTATCAGCAGTAACCGATCTAGCAATTTTTCTAGACGCTTGTTGTCTTATATAGGCGCGGCCAACCGTATCGCGTTACTCTGATTGGTTCCATACCTCTGTTATTTGCATACGCCCGTCTATACCAGTTTTTTTGGCTCTCCAGAGTTACCGAGTAAGGTTACCGAGCTGTAAGAGTATTCTTCTCTTGCCTCTGATTGGTGTGGTCTCGCCCATTACTGTAGTTAAATAGCAGTGAACCATGCTCTTATCGGATGATCGCTTGGGGGGAAATCCCGAGAATGTCAGGTCTTACCACCGTCGTAGTCGCCCCTGTGTCAAAGGCCATCTGACAAGAAACATCATCAAGGATCCCCTCCGCCAATATGGCATCCAAGTTCTGTGCCATTGAACACACCTGTAAAAATACTGGCCTTCCCTCCAGCAATCACAGACCTTTGCCCCTCAAGACCGGTGCTTACAAGTTTCCCGCAGTTGTTACTCTCACCTGTCCCTTTCTGCCTGCTCCCTGGTTGCTGCTGCTGTTGATGATGCTGCTGAGGACAGTTGAGTCTCAGGTGCCCCGGCTGTCCACGTGACGAACATTCAGGGCGTTTGGGTGGTGGATGGCGAATCCCCATAGAGCGGACCGTGGAAGTAATGACCCCCATGGCGTCTGGAAGTCCTTCAGCGTCTTCATGATGCCAGCACCCTACTCTTCGCTCAGCTTCACTACCCGAACTGGACGTCGGGACACTGATGTCTGCCTTGCTGACTCCTCCTCCAGTGCTCGGGCCAGGGTATCCTGCATGGTATGAGGCGCAGCCAGACGTACAGCTTGCCACACGTTATTATCGGCGACAGCGTCCACGAAGAAGCCGAATGCGATAACATCCCGAGCCTCCTCAAGCATCCCTCCAGAGACATGTGTGACAGCCTCACGATGTCGTGCCACAGCTTCTGCAGTGGTTCTCCTGTATGCTAGATGCGACTTCGCAGTTGGGCATGGTGGCCGTGTCGTAGGTATCGGTCGCTGAATCACAGCTCCAAGGCAGATGTTGTTCTGGCAGCGACTGAAGTATGCTGAGTGCAGGTCCCCTCAGTACAGCCGCCACGTTGTATGTCGTTTGCTCTTCAGTCCAGCCATTCAGGGTAGCAACAATCCCGAACTGGTGCTGGTATTCGCACCAAGGGGTGGGCTTTATTGTGACGCCTTTACCCACCCTGTATTTTAAGAGAGATCGCTAGACCGTAGATTTCGTAAGAAATCGTCTTGAAGAGCTTAATTAACTACGGAGTTAAACATTGGAATTGCTCAGATAAATATTTCAATATTAATCAGTATTAATTATACATAATAGTAAAATATTGCAAAATGTAATATTGTTTTAAGTTATAATCATTCGTTATTTGTTCACCACTCTTCACGTGTAGAGGCACCTGTTTTTCGCGAAAAGATTCCACGACCTGCTATATTCTAAAACACACTGCTACGATACGCTTTTGTGATTGGATGATTTTGATTGCCACGCTTCTTATGTGTATGCCCGCGAATTGCGGAGGATCATAGTCGTAGCAATTGAATTCTGATTGGCCCGGCCAGGTACGAAACTGTCGTGTAACAAAAGTACTCAGCTAATAAACACAATAAATTTGAAATTGTGCACTAGGATATTGAAGTCCAGCCTACGTTCAATATTTTCGCAAAAAACAAATGGCCCTACTTATGGGTGTGTATGTTAAAATATTTTACCAGCTTAAGGTTACTGTCTATTGGTTATTATAATTGTTTGCCTTCTTAGGTATGTGAATGATTACAGCCTAAGTACTTGTCATTCGTTTGTGTAACTGACTAGTGTTCTATTTTATCACATAACTTATAAGAGCTTGCTTTTTACACGTGTTTATAAATAGGCCCCACACATGGACAAGTACGTGCATATATGCAAATACTTTTATATAAATAATTTGGCATATTCATATATATATATATAAGTTGACTTAATTTCTGCCAGTTTATCATCATTTGCTGGACTTGTTTATTACCGTGATAATTACTTCTTAGCTATTAGTGTTTTTCATAATTTAATGAGCGTGTTAAAATAGTTACACTAACTCGCCGCGAAAGCGCACTGTGTATCGTGACCTTGGGCAATGCGGAGAAAGGGACAGTAACTGCTGACACGTCCGATAGGAAGGTTGGTGTAGTTGCCCGTCGTGTTGTGTGTGCAGAGCGGGCTAGGATCAATGGCGCGTCAACTGGATGTTCACTCCAAATTGGAGGTGCGTGCAACGATCAGATTTCTATGGGCTAAACGGTTTAATCTGCTGTATATGGTGAGCGTGCAATTTCCGGCCAGGTATTGTAAAGTGGTGTCAGCAATTTGATGCCAGACGCACGGATATCACGGACTAATATCGCGAAGGCAGGCCCACAACGTCCAGTACCGTTGCAAATGTTGACCGTGTGGATGCGATCATTAGAGAGAATCGGCGCATAAAACTGCAGGAAATTGCCAGCATGCTGAAC
>NQII01007360.1:80061-91305 GCA_002778355.1 Clitarchus hookeri | reverse complement strand
AAAAAAAAAAAAAAAAAAAAAAAACGGAAAGAAAATTAACGAAAATTAGACAATGGGAAAACTAGAACGAATGTTGTTAATACACTAAAAGCTCGAAGAAATACGAACAAAAACAATTCTACCACAACACTGTAGGGAACAGAAATAAACTTATATATATACACACATATTCACGGATGGAAGTTTATGACGCAGGCACGCAATGAACGCTACAAAGAAAACAATGACAAAAAATGGTAAACAATAAGAAATAAAGAAATAAAAATAAAATAGCGTGAAGGAACAAAGCAAAACCCGTATATTCGTGCGTGTTCAACAAAAAACTACAATTAGAATATCTAGAATGCACAACGACTGATTAAAAAAGGTTAATAAAACATCAGTGAATACGTGNAAAAAACTACAATTAGAATATCTAGAATGCACAACGACTGATTAAAAAAGGTTAATAAAACATCAGTGAATACGTGTTCGAAATGAATGCAGCATATCGCGACGATATCACGCACTGCGTTGTAGAGTGATACGGCCAAGTTTCGTTAAGATAAGCCAGACTATTTCGCAGTAGCCTTCGCGCGCACACAGTAAGGCGTGGCGGGTACGTCAAAGAGCTCACACGTTGAAAGATCTCTGGACCAAGTTCACGGGCCGATACTCTGGTGAGCCACGCTGAAAGTTAAGTACAATCAAGGCTTACTATGACCAGGTCCTTGCCCAAGCTAGTAAAACGGATATCAGAAATATTCCTCCAAAAAAAGAAGAAAAAAGTGAAAATTGTAATGTATAAAAGTTTACTGGTTAGGCCCAAAAATTTTTACGAAATGTTTTCTGCAGCTATAACCGTGCGTAGGAATCCATAGTTAATGGCTCCGCCTTTCTGCCGCTTGAACAGCGATGCAGATTAAAAAAATACATGTTTTTCAATTATACCTGTATTTTCTCAGGTGGGATGGAAATTATTAAATAATTAGGTAATGTTTGATTACGGTTACATATGTGAAACTAACCATGTAAAAAAAAAAGTGGGATTTCGAAATAACTGTTAAAATGATCCCCATGCCTTGACAATCTTGGTTTTTAAATATTGACTCCGAAAATTAAGTTATGGATAAAAATACGTAAGTTTAAGATGACAAGGGTACTTCCCCCTTAACGACTTTGTGTTGAATCTTGCTACACACTTTCCACCAATACAATTACTCAGCCACTATCTAAAGTCGCACAGGTAGACGCAACACGACGAGAAGACTACTGCAAGCTAGTTCAGAGCCTTGCGCTTAGAGGCGATGTCGCACTTGAAGCGCGTGGCAGTGTCGCCCTTATAGCTCCCACGCTTCTTATCCTCGAATGTTGAAAATAGTTTCAGGTAGGCGGGCCCCTTAACTGTGGGTTACAGGGTTGTTTACACGTCGCTATTATATAGCTTTTGAGCAATATAACGTTATCAGGAAGCCAATAGACATGCCACAGACAACAAAGAGAGACAAATGTGCCACCACATCGCAGTAGTATGCAAGAAAAGGTGATACTTTCATCCTAATCTTCCTGTACGATGGCACCCTACACGTCTGAACAAATAAGAGGGCAGGAAGCATATTATTACAATTTGAAAGGATCGTATCCGAGTTCTTGAGGGATGGCGAAGAAGTTGTACTGTGTAGGCTATATTAATTTATGTTTTAAGTATGTAAGTCTTATTTTCTGAGTGGTACATATACAAACATTCTAGCTTAGTGTGTTACATTTACTAAACTATGTAACATAACTTTGTATATTGTATCTTTGAGAATAATCCAATGTGCTAATATATAACCTTTTTGCCTTCTATTTATGAAGATCGTCACATGTTCAATTGAGGTTTTTATGCCATATCTCAAGGACCAATCAACCGATAAGCATACAGAGATCCTCCTTTGCTGGATTTTTTTTTGCAAAGTAGTGTTAGGCGAGTTAACTGAACATTTGGTCATATTTGCGGAATAATTCTACTAATTTCCACAAAATTTTGCACACCTACAGGAGGCCATGTAAAGTTACATGATTTAAATGGGGCAAGGTAATTATTTTAAAAATTGTCTCCATTTAAATATTTTAAAATAATTGACACATCTATTAAACTATTTAGCAACTTCAATCAAACCTTTTATGCTGACATTATCTAGTATTACAAATATTGTGTATATAAACTCTTTTTAAACAATTTTTAAAGTTGTCCCATTTTAGAAAATAATGTTTTATGCCATATCTCAGAGACCAATCAACCGATTTCCCCCAAATTTTTCACACAAGTAGTGTAATGGTAGGCCATGTAAACGTGTGTGTTTTAGTGGCTCAGACACTTATTTTCAAAATGATGGCCAAGTAAATATTTNAATGGTAGGCCATGTAAACGTGTGTGTTTTAGTGGCTCAGACACTTATTTTCAAAATGATGGCCAAGTAAATATTTTAGGTTAGTGAACCTTATCATTCAAAACATTAGACTTATTACATCCGAAGTTGATGCTCCAGGTCCTACCTCTGTGATGCAGTTGATTGCAAGTTAGCTTAACTGTACGGGCTTTTCTGAATTCGAANTGATGCTCCAGGTCCTACCTCTGTGATGCAGTTGATTGCAAGTTAGCTTAACTGTACGGGCTTTTCTGAATTCGAACTCCGGGCAAGTAACTCGGGTATTTTAATTGTCTTTGTATTGTTTCACATGTTTCTGGTTTAATCTCTAGTGATATTNTCCGGGCAAGTAACTCGGGTATTTTAATTGTCTTTGTATTGTTTCACATGTTTCTGGTTTAATCTCTAGTGATATTGCTGTCAATGAGATGTCAACGCCTACCTGCCTTCTAAGCTTTCAAGAACTTCGCTAAAATTTATTTGAACCCATGTAGAAGAAAGTAGGCTCATTAGTTTTCACTAACTTTTTATTTGATTTTGAAAATGCATGGCAAGCTACAACATGTGACTTGCAAACAGCGAGCTACCCACAGTTGGTTAACTAACAGCAGGCCTGAAGCAGTAAGCCAGTAGGCCCCTGCTGCCACTCATGAACCACTCACTGATGGCGTCGGCATGCTTTGGGTACAGCTGACTACGCATTATCAGGCCGCTTATGGGTGGATTGTATTTTGATACGTGGAAGTTGCCTGAACAGTGGTCAAGACGTGGCCAACTGCACACAACAGCCAAGAGGCATCGCATGGGTCACGTACATCTGCGGGTGTATTACGGAGGTCGACTCGTCACGGAAAACGTTTGTGGGCTGCTCGTGCAAGAGCAGATTTGCACAAGTTGTCCAAGTGACCTTTGCAACTTGGGTAGACTTCCACCTGTATAGATTCTAGTACGTTGCAATGAAAATAAAGAGGGGAGGGGGCGTGACTGTCATGCGGCCTGCTCGCTCTCCTGATCTCACACCTCTCGACCACGTCTCGTTGGACCATGTGAACCGCCTAGTCCAGAGGACGCCAGTCGACTTGGCAGAGGACCTCGATGCAAGGATAACAGCTGTCTGCGATACGATCCGAACAAATCCGTCTTGTTCCAGGGAGCCAGGTAGTGAGTGCCTGCTACGGTATTTCAATGCATGCACCGATATGTAGGTGTCACATTGAACATCTCTGGTGAAGTGTCTTTCACAACTTTATAAAGTAGTGTATCATGCTATGATCAATCACAAGGAAAACACATGTAAGCATAAACACAACAAAAAAAAATACACCCTGACACACAAGCCACTCAGTTGGCCTACCACTGTATTGTAGGGGCTGTTTTCTTGAAAATGAAGCTAGTTAGAGTGTTATACCAAGGCGAACATTTCTTGTAAATATTGGACATGTTATTTAATAATATATCAAGTAATATTAGTAAATACTGAGGGCGATGTAAGAGTAGCAAGCAATGTTTTTCGTTGACTTAGCATGTTACTTACAATTACCTATCAGAGTTTGATGGTTTTCGTTTTCTGATTGATTGTGTGAATTTCTTTCGTCGCTAATACTTTCCGACATTTAAAAATAAACGCTTGTTATTTTCCCACATTCGCGGGTGAATATTGCTCTTAATAGTTGCTTCAGGCCACAAGTCATAGTATGCATACCTTTTCTACCTCGTGTTTCAAATGGAAATAGTCCCTCAACTACTGTAACGCTATAACGAGTAATTAGACAAGAATGCATACGTGTATACATATTCTGTGATATTTAATTTTCGTTTCAGCAGCGAAATCAAACTAATTTACTCCAAGCGAGCACTATTTCCCCAGTATCGCTAGAACGAGGTTGGGGGTTGAAAATCCACCATACCAACCCTCGCTGTGATGTTAAACACAGCTGACAAATTTACGGCAGCAGCCCCGATGTTGGATTGTTGACCAGAGCGCGGAGGCTTAATAAAGAGGCGAGGCCTGGTAGAAGGGGTTGAGGGGGTGGGGTTTCAGGAGGGGATGGTGTGGAAGGTATTTTTACCCCCATTATCCCCTTCCCTTCTTTACCACCCCCTCCGCTACAGACCAGACCGAAATTGCTACCCTCGCCGACGCAGTGTACAGAGCCCAATTACGCCGGACGCGTTTGTCCGGTCGCTGATTTATTCCGGAGCGAGTTCGAGGGTTGGCTGTGAGTGATGATGAGGGGGGGGGGGTAAAACAACGGTGCTCAAATTGCGTGCAAGGGCACGCGTGCCCGCACGCGTCCGCTCGCCCGGCGAAAATGGAAACGCTACTCCGGCAGCGGCGACAACTCATTTTTACACTACCTTTATCTCGAATTTTTGGAAAATAAACCTGATTGCACAGCTCGGCGTTGGGTGACGAAAATATACCAGATATTTTATACAATCTTTATTTTGTCGTTTCATTATGCTCCTTTAACCAAGTGGTTTCTAGGCCTACAGTTGTGCAGCATGTGTTATAAGTATTGGCCTAAAAGCGACCATTTCTATTTCTCTTAGACGTCTTTATAAAATATCACCAGAATAAATTTCTAGCCATCTGATAAATGAAATAATCTAAATGTTTAAGGAAGATTATTTTTCTCTTTTTGGTNCTAGCCATCTGATAAATGAAATAATCTAAATGTTTAAGGAAGATTATTTTTCTCTTTTTGGTTATTTACTATATATATACCAGAACCTTTAACAACGCTAACAATCACTCAAAAGATTAAAAAATAAATACGTAACTTGCCAATACAGCCTGGGATAAGCGAATTTTATTTTAAGAAACAAATATAGGGAGATTTTTTTTTAAATCTGTGTTGTGAACTAAAACATTTTATGAAATATTATACTGTAGATGGATATAAACAATTTCGTATTTTTGACAGTCAGATATTTGCAAACAGGTACATATTTTCTTCACTAAACTAAACAACTAACATTATAGCATACACTAAAGAGCCAAAAAAACTGGTACACTTGCCTAATATCGTGTAGGGCCCCCGATCACGCAGAAGTGCCACAAGACGACGTGGCATGGACTNAAACTGGTACACTTGCCTAATATCGTGTAGGGCCCCCGATCACGCAGAAGTGCCACAAGACGACGTGGCATGGACTCGGCTAATATTTGAAGTTATGCAGAAGGCAATTCACACCACGAATCCTGCAGGGCAGTCCACAAATCCAATCTGCGCCAATTTGAGAAAGGGTTGCACGTCTGTCACGTTTAATGATTCTCGTCAGTCGTCGTTTGTCCCGTTCTTTCACGATCTTTTTCTGGCCGCAGCGATGTAGAAGATTGGATGTTTTGCCGGATTCCCGATATTCACGGTACACTCGTGAAATGGTCGTACGCGAACATCCAAATGTTATGGCTACCTCGGAGATGCTATGTCCCGTCTCTCGTGCGCCGACTATAACACCACGTTCAAACTCACTTAAATCTTGATAACCTGCCATTGTAGCAGCAGTAACCGATCTAGCTGCCGACCGCATCACATTACTCTGATTTGCTCCATACCTCTGTTATTTGCTTACACACTACTATACTATTTTTTTTGGCTCTACAGTGTTTAATTACAAGTAAAAATTTCAACAAAAATTTAAATACCTTAGGAAAGTATATTATATTCTTTTATTCGTTCCTCCTTAAAGCAAAACAGTTAATTAACAGTTGTGAAAAATAATTTATACAAAAAAAGCCTGAAATAATTACGCGATGTAAAGAGATTCTAAGACGGAATCGTAGATTTAAAACTATCCTCCCTTTAACTTGTCTAGGTTTTCTTAATCATCTTTTCTGTACTGTTAAACAATTATGCACTTACAAATTAAGAGAGTATATATTAGTTCGCAACAAATGTTGGTCATTATTCAGATTCAGTGCGAGGAGAAACACCGTTTTGAAGAGAGATTTCACAACAATTGAAATATGTATATTAATATTGAATATAATATCTGAATAAATCGGATCTACGAATAGCACACAGCTGTCATTGGAGAACACACACAAACATACGCACAGGAAGAAAAGCTGCCTCGAAAGTCTTTCTTTTCTGGAAATTTCTTCTGAATCGAATAACGCAAATTAAATGATATTTCATTAGCTAAGAATAGTNAAACTGGTACACTTGCCTAATATCGTGTAGGGCCCCCGATCACGCAGAAGTGCCACAAGACGACGTGGCATGGACTGGACTAATATTTGAAGTTATGCAGAAGGCAATTCACACCACGAATCCTGCAGTGCAGTCCACAAATCCAATCTGCGCCAATTTGAGAAAGGGTTGCACGTCTGTCACGTTTAATGATTCTCGTCAGTCGTCGTTTGTCCCGTTCTTTCACGATCTTTTTCTGGCCGCAGCGATGTAGAAGATTGGATGTTTTGCCGGATTCCCGATATTCACGGTACACTCGTGAAATGGTCGTACGCGAACATCCAAATGTTATCGCTACCTCGGAGATGCTATGTCCCATCTCTCGTGCGCCGACTATAACACCACGTTCAAACTCACTTAAATCTTGATAACCTGCCATTGTAGCAGCAGTAACCGATCTAGCTGCCGACCGCATCACATTACTCTGATTTGCTCCATACCTCTGTTATTTGCTTACACACTACTATACTATTTTTTTTGGCTCTACAGTGTTTAATTACAAGTAAAAATTTCAACAAAAATTTAAATACCTTAGGAAAGTATATTATATTCTTTTATTCGTTCCTCCTTAAAGCAAAACAGTTAAGTAACAGTTGTGAAAAATAATTTATACAAAAAGAGCCTGAAATAATTACGCGATGTAAAGAGATTCTAAGACGGAATCGTAGATTTAAAACTATCCTCCCATTAACTTGTCTAGGTTTTCTTAATCATCTTTTCTGTACTGTTAAACAATTATGCACTTACAAATTAAGAGAGCATATATTAGTTCGCAACAAATGTTGGTCATTATTCAGATTCAGTGCGAGGAGAAACACCGTTTTGAAGAGGGTTTTCACAACAATTGAAATATATATATTAATATTGAATATAATATCTGAATAAATCGGTTCTACGAATAGCACACAGCTGTCATTGGAGAACACACACAAAAATACGCACAGGAAGAAAAGCTGTCTCGTAAGTCTTTCTTTTCTGGAAATTTCTTCTGAATCGAATAACGCAAATTAAGTGATATTTCATTAGCTAAGAATAGTNAAAGTCTTTCTTTTCTGGAAATTTCTTCTGAATCGAATAACGCAAATTAAGTGATATTTCATTAGCTAAGAATAGTATTTAAAGCAAGTACAAAACAAGATAAGTTAGAGAGTTAATGATGCATAATTTATAATCTTATGTGGAAAAAGTAACTTACGCTTATAAATAAACAACTTACATGTAATATATTTTCAATAATATACACTAATATTCTACTTTTTTTAAATATTATCAACAATTTGTCGGGCATGGCCATTTATGTGTGAACTTGACCTAAAAGAAATGCTATCATTCACCTCAGCCCAATGTATAACGTTCGTGTGTTTATAAATAGAGGATACATGCCTCTAACCGTTTTTATTCGGCCCCTTCAACAAAATGAAGATTTTCCACGTCGCTAGATGCTACTTACGCCGCTTTAGCACGACGGCAGATTCCCGGCTGATAGAAGGATCGATGTGCTATTTGCGATCTGGTCGCCAGAAGCGAGCAATATGATGAAAGGCGACAAACTGGCGGAGACCAATTTGCCCGCTTTTGGCAACAGGGTAGTTCGATATCCGAGCCGCTTATTGGCGCAGAATATCTCTTAACCCCGCCTGGCCTTTCACAAAACCAACCCTGTGTCTGATTTCGTTTGTGAGTTGCCATAAGACAATTTATTTTGTAGGTAGCGGGTCGTTTTATTTATATTCGCAATTTAATAACAAATGCGAAAGAAGTACATATATATATATATATGTGTGGTTTTTCTTCCTCATTTTTTATTTTGTCTCAGATGGGATATAACACTGATGAAGTACTCGGAAATAGCTNGTTTTTCTTCCTCATTTTTTATTTTGTCTCAGATGGGATATAACACTGATGAAGTACTCGGAAATAGCTAGTATTATATCTCTTTCTTCTTCTCTGCCATTAGGAAGTATAATGGAATTTATATTAAAGAAAAATCCCATCGTTTTATCCGATGTTTTACCTTAATTTGAAGTAACAAACTAAAACACCTCTTCCGTTTTTTTTTGTAAATGTGATACTTCCGAAGAACCCTTGAATTCATGTATTATTTACGTGTACTTTATAATGCCTGGATACAGCGTTTGTTAACTGCGAAAATCNAAGAACCCTTGAATTCATGTATTATTTACGTGTACTTTATAATGCCTGGATACAGCGTTTGTTAACTGCGAAAATCAGGAAAATCCACTTTAGCATTAATGAACGTAGCTTTAAGAGGATAGATACATTTTGCAGAAATTACCACTGCTTCATGCAAAGCAGCAATCATCCCAGTTATCTCTTTGATGTAAGCTATTTCAAAGGCCCCCCCCCACAGTAAAATAAAGGTCACTGCACAGCTACATCGATCGTGTAATGGAAACCATTGTAATCAGAATTGAGACCTTATATTGACAGTCTCCTACATACACCCTAAAGAAATTACTGTCTAGAATTAAATCTGAAAGTCATCTGCTGCTTAGTCAAAAAACAAAATTTCGTTCGCTGAAAGAAGTACTCTGAAATATCACTGCAGGCTTGGTGTAGTTTTCAAGCGGTGCCTTAGCAAGATACGCTTGCTAGGTAGTGTTGGATNAAAATAAAGGTCACTGCACAGCTACATCGATCGTGTAATGGAAACCATTGCAATCAGAATTGAGACCTTATATTGACAGTCTCCTGCATACACCCTAAAGAAATTACTGTCTAGAATTAAATCTGAAAGTCATCTGCTGCTTAGTCAAAAAACAAAATTTCGTTCGCTGAAAGAAGTACTGTGAAATATCACTGCAGGCTTGGTGTAGTTTTCAAGCGGTGCCTTAGCAAGATACGCTTGCTAGGTAGTGTTGGATTATACATTTTGTAGAAATTAATTTTACTTGTACTTCTTTCACGGTGATGAAAATAGCTCAAAGCTGCAGCTACGGGAACGGACGTTTTCATACCATAATGGGTAATACATTCTTGAAACCTATAGAAAGTATTGCCTGCCATCGATCAGCAACTCTGCAGAGTTGTCGTTTTGAACCACAATAGCCACTAACCGAAGGATATAGCAGATTTCTCTAAAATCATACAATATTTCAAACATTTATAAACTACGTTCAAGTAGTTTTGTTAATCGCATCGTAGGGGCCGCGGTTAGTGCAGGGGCTAGAGCACTCGCCACACTCCAGGACTAACCGGGTTATATCACCGGTGGTGCAAATCCCGAATTCTTACACGTGTAAATCGTGCCGGACGATGCCACTGGTCGGTGGGTTTTCTCGGTGATCTCCCGTTTCTCCCAAACCCTTTATTCCGGCGATGCTCCACACTAACCTCAACACCTCGCTGTTGCGAGCCAATAAAATATCTTCACTAACTCTCAAAGTAAGTAAACTAGCACCGAATCCCACGTGACATCGTCTGGCAAAAAATGTCTGCTCCTGATGACTAATGAGCCTTCTTTCCTCTACGTGGTTTCAAATGAATTTTTGTGAAGTTCTAGAAAGCTTAGAAGGCAGGTAGGCGTTGACGTCTCATTGACAGCGATATCGTTAGAGATTAAACCAGAAACATGTGAAACAATACAAAGACAATTAAAATACCCGAGTTACTTGCCCGGAATTCGAATTCAGAAAAACTCGTACAGTTAAGCTAACTTGCAATCAACTGCATCACAGAGGTAGGACTTGGAGCATCAACTTCGGATGTAATACGTTTTGAATGGTAGGGTTCACTAACCTGAAATATTTACTTGGCCATCATTTTGAAAATAAGTGTCTGAGCCACTAAAACACACACGTTTACATGGCCTACCATAACGCTACTTGTGTGAAAAATTAGGTGGAAATCGGTTGATTGGTCTCCGCCGAGATATGGCATAAAAACCTTATTTTCTTACATGAGGTTATCTTAGAAAATTGTTTAAAAAGAGGCTCTATACACGATGTTTGTAATAGATAATGTCACCATAAAAAGACTGATTGAAATTTTTTAATTGATTAATAAATATGTCAATTATATGGAAATATTTAAATGGAGACCATTTTTAAAATCATTGTCTAACCCCATTTAAATCATGTAACTTTACATGGCCTCCTGTAGGTGTGCAAAATTTTGTGTAAATTACTTGAATTTTTTTGCAAATATGACAAAATGTTCCGTTTACTCGCCTAACACTACTTTGCAAAAAATGCAGCAAAGGAGGATCTCTGTATGAATATCGGTTGATTGGTCCTCGAGATATGGCATAAAGACATCCATTGATCATGTGACGATCTTCATAAATAGAGGGCAAAAAGGTTATATATTAGCACATTCGATTATTCTCAAAGATACAATATGATACCTGCTAAATGCTGAAGTTTAGGAAGTAGGTATTGAATCTGCTCTGCGGCGTGAGGCGCCAGCACTTGATGCTAGCTCTCAGTGATAGGGCGTAGGAATACGTCGACACTGTTGTCTCTAGGTCCAATTTACTAATAAATTACACTTTATTTGCGAGTTCACATAATCGAGTTTTATTGTTGCTTAAACACGTTAACTTGTACATGATCTCATGAGACAAACTCCCCTCTCCTTTTTCTATGTAGGCTACGTATGGTTTGACGCCGCGATTGGCGTCGTGGGGGGGGGGG
>NQII01007360.1:6028-80048 GCA_002778355.1 Clitarchus hookeri | reverse complement strand
TCCGGATATCGTCTGCACGTGCAGGAACAGTTGCACATGCAGAAACCTTTGGTAGCGTGCCTTAGCAGCTGCGAGGCTCCTGGCGTCACTCTGCCGGCACGTCCACAAAACCCTTAATCCTTATTGCGGTCGTACGCCCGCGAGCTTCGCCAGAGCGTGTGTTCTGACGAATAAAATACAGGGACGCCGGAGGCGTCAAATATACAAAGTTATGTTACATAGTTTAGTAGATGTAGCACACTAAGCTAGAATGTTTGTTTATGTACCACTCAGAAAATAAAAGACTTAATTACTTAAAACATATAAATTAATATAGCCTAAACAGTACAACTTCTTCGCCAAATTTGAAAAAAATCGGTTGATTGTTTCCCGAGATACGGTATAAAAACTATATTATTTCAAGTGGAGCTATCTTACAAAATGGCGGAGAAATGCAGCTTTGAATTGACAATTTTGAAGAATATAACTGATAGTGTCGGCATACAAAGTTAAGTTGAAATTTGTTTTGCAGTTTCGTAGATAAAAAAAATCGGAGCTAAAATGTTTATATGGCCGACATTTTGAAAATAAGTGTGCCTGACTCTCTCAACATTGATTAGTTTACATAGTCTGCAATAGTGATAATTGTTTGCTAAATTTGGTAGAAATCGGTTTTTTTTTCTTTCGGAAATCACATAATTTTAATTTGTCAAGTGATACTATTTTAAAAAATGGGTACAAAAGTGATTTTATGTGTACTCATTAGATTTTGTGTATATATATATATATATATATATATATATAGCTATCAAACAAAGGTCCATTGGAATTAGTTACAGGGTTTCGACAGTAAAATATACAAAACTAAAATAGCTCTATAGACGCAATTTTGAAAGTAAGTTTCATACATACGTAAAATATATATCGGGTAACATTACCTACCTCAGTACTACTTGTTTTCCATATTTGGTAGGAATCATCGAATTATTTCCCGAGATATGACATTAAAACTTTATTTATTTGTGTGGCACGATGTTAAAAAATGACAGACAAAAGTTTTTTTTCTTGCTAATTGGATGCTTACAATATATACTGTCAGACTACAAAATTTGATTTAAATTTGTTATATGTAATGGTAGTTATACCAAGCGAACCTGAAATATTTATAAGGCCGTTATTTTAAGAGTAAGTAAATTAAAAATTTCAAATTCTTATAAATACCTGACCTATCATAGTGTATGTAACGTACGAAATTTGGCGAAAAGAGGTTGGGTATTTTTTTATATATCTATGTAAAATATTTATTTTTACATGCAGCGCTACCTTTCAAAATGGTGAACGAAAGTGGTTGTTGTTTAACTTATATGATATTTGTAATACATACCGTCAGACTACAAAATTAGGTTGAAATTGGTCAAAAGATATGGTAGCTATACCAAATAAACCAAAAATATTTGTATGGCCACCATTTTGAAGATAAGTGTATAGTTAAATTTTATTGCTTACGTTTCCCTGGCCAATCATAGTATTACTTACTGGCCACATTTGGCGAAAATAGAATAGTTTTCGAGATATAACACACAAAGTTTTATTTTTTCATGTGGCGCTATCTGTTAAATTGCAGACCAAAAACAATATTCACCTTTGAATTTAATGCTTACAACTTGCGCTGTAAGCATACAAAATTTTGTTAAAATCAGTTGAATGGTTTCCGGGATATTTCATATCGCCCTAAATTCTAAAACGGCCGCAATTTGGAAAGTAAGTGCCCGGCGGGGTTGAAAACTATGAAAGTCAGGCGAGTTTGGTGAACTTCAGTTCCCGCGTTCAGAAATAGAAAAGTAAGGACCCACACTAGCCAAGACACACACAGATACACACTTCCACACATACACACACTTCCTCATATACACACACATACACACACTTCCACATATACACACACATACACACACTTCCATATATACACACACATACACACACTTCCATATATACACACACATACACACACTTCCACACATGCACGCACACACACATATACAGATTCACAGACAGGAAAATGATCTCACGAGCCTTTCTTCCCTTAGAAAAGTAAGCTAACAAAGAAAATTTCCCGAAAATTGCTATTTTTTGTCGTTTTTGTTTCGCAAACATTGTTCTTTCCTTCCTCGTCTGCGATATGCTGATATTCCATCTCTGGCCCCATTTCTTACCTCATCCATTCTTTGAACTGACCGCTGGGACAGGCACGGGGATAATCACCGCCTTCCTTGTCGGATGGAGGTAACTCTGTGAGATTCACTTTTCCACTGGCCTTCCGAATGCCTACGCGTTCTCAAGGCCCGTCTTGCGTAGTTCACCTCGTTGAGGATGCCTGTGCTTGCAAAAACAACTGACTAAAAGATAGCCGAATATCGTGCGATGAGGTCACTAGTAAAACTGGGTCGTTCTTGTGATATGCCAATAATGAAAGGATACCCACTCCAGAAGCCTTATTCTCTGAATTCTCACTCCATTCATTAAAAGACAGATACCGCGCAACTACGTTTACGAGGATTAAACGTATGTATTTCGTAACTCGAAAATTTCGCGGGGCCGCGGTTGTGTAGTGGTTGGACTGCTCGCCTCCCTTTTGGGGAACAGGGTTGCATTCCCGACGGGGTCGCTTCCGGAATTTCGCATGTGGGAATCCCGCCGGACGATGCCGCTGGTCGGCGGATTTTCCCGGGGATCACCCTTTTTCCCCGCTCTTGCATTCCGGCGCTGCTCCATAATCACCTCGCTTTACCGTCATCGGCTCTGAAGACTTCCATGGTAAGAGCCACCCAAATCTCGCCACTCGACTCTGCACTCAAAGTTTCACCATGACGTTTCTTTCGAATGCCTCTTGACTGTCTTTATACACTTTAAAAAAACATTTCTTAAAATTTACGAAAAAGTACAGGTAAAATATTATCCGGAAATCTTCGTAAATTTACGAACTAGTTTTTTTTAAATAAGCATTTTTCTTAAATTTCACAAAACTTTCCGCGAATTTACGGAACCTCTTCGATAATTTGTTTGTTTCTAGATGTTTTGTGTATTTTTGGCGTATAAAAAGAGACTGCCTTTCAAAAATTTGTAATTTTCGTAATGTGGGTGTATACCAGAGTATAAACAAAACAATTAAAAATTTCGTCTTCAAGCAGTATTTTAACTAGAGTCAAAATTTTCGTAGTCCGCACCTCTTAACACCCTGCTAACATCTCCTGTTAGCGCAATATGGTATTAAATTGGTATTAATGTGTAAAAAAAAAAGGAGAACTTTATCAGTTTATAGTTGTGTTTGAGTTTTACGAAGTGTTGTTAGATGTTGCGAGCAACTCCTTCTACTGTTTCATTTTTGAGAGAATAGGTTCAAGTGGTTCAAATATCATAACTACTTCAGCAACGGTGATTCTTTAGTTGCAGCGGCGAAGAAAGCTTGGCGTATCCTCGCTATTATTCCTTAAGGAAACCAGAAGCTATAGTAACTACTGGGTGGTTCCGTATTTTGTATTTACAGGCCTGAGTTACGTTACATAGTACATTTTTATCAAGCACAATACACATACTGTACATGACCCAATACACGATCATCACCATTAGTACCAACCAACTTTCTAAATATCCAAATCGCATCTCCTAGCTCAAACTTAAGCCTACGACGAGAATACAATACTGGAGAAGGGGAAATAGCAATAACAGAATTGCAAGTAGCAACAAACTCGTTAATAGCAAAAGTCTTCCAACATATAATGTCTCTTGAATCTATTTGACTAAGATAATTAACACTAGTCACTGTAATGTTGTGAGGATGCCTGAAAAAGCAAACCTCGAGAATACACGGACGTTTTTAACAGTGTAGAAAGGCCTGCCACCAAGGTGTCTTTATGAACAATAGTGGAAAGGAAATGGGCTACGTATCGAGGTTAGTTCATGGAAACATTCCTCAGAGACAACAAGAAGTTACTGATATAACTAAGATGCCTATTTTTCTCAACACGGGTGTAATTATATTTTAAATACGTTCTTAAAAACTGAGTTGGTAGTTTGAAAGCAATTACATCACATGTGAAACCAGAAACATATGCAACACAAATGAGACAATTGCAAATGAAGAAGTGCCTTACCCGGGACTCGAACCCAGGAAACCTAGTACAATAAGCTAGCGCGCAATTCACTGCATTGTGGAGGTCGGATTTGGAGAAACAACTTCGGATTTAATCAGTCTAATGTTTCGAATTATAGGGTTTACTAAGCGGAAATATTTAGAAAGCCGTCATTTGGAGAATAAGTGATTGAGCCACTTAACTCATGTAAGTTTACATGGTCTACCGTAGCGCTACTTGTGAGAAGAATTTGGTGAAAATAGATTGTTTGATCCCTGAGATGGACCATAAAAATAAAATAACTTTATTTCCTTTTTTTGATACTATCGTACAAAATTGACAAAAAATGAAGCTTTATATACGATTATTTTAATATATAATATATATATACAAAATTTGGTTGAGTTTGGTTAAATTGTTTATTACACGTGAAAAGGGTTGATTTTTTCCCGAGACATGAGACAAAAACTTTATTTTTTATTCATGGCTATCAAGCGAAAGTCAGAGAAATGAGGCTCTGCATAGACATATTTGATGGCTGTAGTAGGCACAGTCAGCATACAAACTTAAGTTGGAATTTGTTTCGTTGATAAAAATATGCTGAGCTAAAATATTTATATAGTCACAATTTTGAAAATAAGTGCTTGATCTACTTAAAACATACCAGTTTACACCACCTGCTGCAGTACTATTTGTTAGCTAAATTTGGAAGGAATCTTCCAATGGTTTCCCGAGATATGACATTAAAACTTAATTTATTAGCATGTCGCTATCTTACAAAATGGAGGCCAAAAGATACCTCTTGTAGATACTGTTGATATATGTAATATATACTGCCAATATACAAAGTTATGTAGAAATTTATTAAGTAATTTCGACTATATAGTTCTAAGTTTAAATGGTTATATTGCCGCCATGTTCAAAATACGTGTCTAGCATGCTTAAAACATATCACTTAACATAATTTGCATCAGTACTACTTTTTTTCCAAATTTGGTAGGAGATATGACATAATACCGGGATATGACATAATACCGAGATATGACATAATACCGAGGTATGACATAATAGCTTTATTTATTCGTAAGGCGTTATCTACGAAGATGGACAACAAAAGTCGTTATATGTTGGTATATATTATGCTCCTAACAAATACTTTCAGTATACAAAATTTGGTCGAAATTTTTTAAATAGTATGGCAGATATACCAAGTAAATCTAAACAAATTTGTATGGCCACCATTTTGAAAGTAAGTACCTAATAAAGTTCAATCACTTATGTTTACTTGACCTATCATAGTATTACTTATATACCAAATTGGGTGAGAATTGGTTTAATATTTTCCGAAATATAATGAAAAATCTTTATTGTGTAATTTGGTGCTATTATATAAAATAACGGACCTACAACAATATACATCTCAAAATGTAATGATTACACAATGCTTCGCCAGCATATACAATTTGTTTTAAATCGGTTGAATGGCTCTCGAGATATAACGGTCAACATGAATTTTAAATGGCCGCCATTTTGAAAGTAAGTTCTTGACGTGGTTTAAAACTATAAAAGTTTAAGTGTCCTTAGTAAGTACTATACGCGTATCAAGTTTGATGAAATTCGGTCCACGCGTTCAAAAATTTAAAGGGGGGCGCACACACATACACACGCGCGCGCGCTCGCACACACATACACACGCGCGCGCGCTCGCACACACATACACACGCGCGCGCGCTCGCACACACACACACGCGCGCTCGCACACANGCTCGCACACACACACACACGCGCGCGCGCTCGCACACACACACACACGCGCGCGCGCTCGCACGCACACACACACACACACACAGATAAACAGACAGGAAAGTGATCTCATAAGCCTTTCTTTTCTTCGGAACTTAGGCTAAACAAGTAGAGTATATTCACTGTATGTCCACAGCTTTCGAACAAAACCTCTGACAAACCGCCCAATGAATAACGCGTTTGGTTATTGCCATGTGTGACAAGCGTTTTATACTTCTGTTAACGTAAAAGGAACTTATATTAAATGGAACTATTTCATATATTATATATAAATGATTTTTATTTGCAATTAATGTAAATAAAAACTNGGAACTTATATTAAATGGAACTATTTCATATATTATATATAAATGATTTTTATTTGCAATTAATGTAAATAAAAACTGGAAGAAAATATGTGTGTTGGTAGTGCCTAGTGAGAAATAGTTCTCAAGCAAAATATTATTATACTGAATGCGCATGAATGCGGTGCGTTTTCCTTTTGGTGCAATTTTCTATATTGGTTATGCTTTGTTTGCATGAGGCGGAGGGATATCTTGAAAGTAGAATTTTAGCAGCGCTTCAGAAAATTTGTAAGTAAACAAGAATGGAGTACACCAAATATTCCGTAAAGGAGTAAATATTAGATTCTATTACATTACCGCACAGGTATACAGTGTCTGGAAAAAAATTTTCCTTTCATTTTTCGCTAGTGATGTCCTCTAATATATCAACGATACAAACGACAAACTCGGCCACGGGTTTAATGGTGCTAGTATGTCGTGTTGCTCACAATCATCTAGCACCATATGTAAACTTGTATCATAGAGTAAAGTAAATTAAATTTTAAAGCACCAAACGGATAAGTTTTAAGAAACTAATATTACTTATAGTTTATAATTTACTATATTAATGAAGTTTGTGCTTCAAGGTACTTTTTTTGGCTACCCTACGGTTCAAAATTTGTCTTTTTCCCCTTCAAAATGGCTCTTTGGCTTTCAAAAATGCCCATTTTGCCATAAAAAAAATTGTTTACCTAGGAACCCACTAAACTTTCACAAAAACGTGTAAAAAAAATTCTGGCTCCACAATATGAGTCAGCAAGACGCCTCAATTTACCTCTATTACTCTATTTTTGGTATATTTTGTGTGAGTCATAATTGAGTAGCCCGTGCAGTCTCCCACCCCTAGGATCGGCTTGATATAAATAATACATGTTTATATAAATGTTTTTTTTATATTGAAATATATTTTATACTTTTTAAAACTTTAATGCCGGTTATAGCCTGTTGCAGATCATCGAACTCGTCTTTGAAGGCGAACAAGAAAAAAAAATGCAATGACCATTACGTTATCCAATCACAGGTCCGCCGTATTGGACGCTATAAGCCCAGGTATGCATTCTCACCCCCTCACACGAACCCTCTTTGACCCACCCAGTCCCCTTACCCCTCTCAACACACCATCTTATCACCCTCCCTAACCACCTCAACACCCAACCTTATCCCTCTATCACCCCACTCCATCACGAAAACAGGTTCTGCAAAGACAGGAAAATGAAAATCACTCTAAGAAAGTTTTGCATTTTTTCGTACCGTACTTCGCAACAATTTCGGATTTATTCTGAAAAACTGTGATTTATTGTAGTGTGATAGTTTAGTTTTCATAAACTAATAATGTCGTTTTAATTATGTGCTCTTTTCAAGAGTGAGCACTAGTTATGGTATTATGATTTATAAAACGGTTCACATTAATTTATAATGATTTACTTTAAATGGGGTTATCTTGTACCAGACGTAGAGTTTCCATTTTGTGAGAAAACTCTTTTGAAATACTTATATATAAATTACCATAATCGGAATATTTCGTCGGAAATAATAAATGTGCATGCGCCGTCGTCTGAACACAGGCGGAGCTTGCGGAAGAATCGCTGGTAATGCTACGTAACCAATCACCCGCGTTGACTGCCGAGACAAGATTTGTTCGTATTTCAGAACGACAAATGACGACATTTTCAAGTGTATCGCACACAAGTATGATGTCTGGGTGTTTGATGATCTTTGGAATAAAGCGCCGCTTGGCTTGTCTCGANCAAGTGTATCGCACACAAGTATGATGTCTGGGTGTTTGATGATCTTTGGAATAAAGCGCCGCTTGGCTTGTCTCGATGGAACTTAGTTTCTTTCTTACACGTTTGCCCTGAGCTTAATTAGAGCAACAAGCCAATGGGCGCGTCCCGAATAAACTTCATCCTGCAGGAAGAAGACAAGCGCTCACGACATAAAGCCGGAAGCAAGCGGTTGATTTCCGGTTATACGTTTCTGGAGCGAGATGCTTACACCCGAACCCGAACCGGAACCGGTTACGGTAATTCCCCTGTTATCGCGAGGAGGGGAAAAATTAAGTTGTAAATTAAGCTCTCGTCGGGATATCGCGGTCACAGCGCCGTCGACTCCGTAAGACAAGAAAGCCGTCGTTTAGGTCGAAATCACACTCGACCGACTCGCGGCGGTTCAGAGCTGCCATCTTTATTGGGAGAAAGTCTCTAAATCAATGAGCAGATCACCAGCAAATCACCAGATTGTAATCTCAGCCTATTTCAAATTGAATTTACACGAAATTAATACAACATTCGTTTTCACACCTTGAAATATTATTTATTATTGTTTGCTCCAGTTTTTGCCAGATTTTGAAGGAATTCAAAATTGTAAGAAAAAAGAATCCGTTTGAAATACTTTTATAACGTATTCTCTAGACACACGTACAAACTCACAGTACTCTAAAGCTGTAATTTGGTACTTCAAGTACTTTTCAAGTGTAGAGATTCCCAAAACTTCGCTGATCGCGCGACCAACCCGTAACGTTATTGCTACAAGATCCAGCCCTCTTTACTACCCAGAAAGAAATAATCACTTGCAATAAAACGTGTAGTATGCGTCTCAAAGTATTACCATGTTCTCTTCAGGTGGTTACGCCATACATCCTGGGGAAATTAATTTTCCTGAAGACACAAAGGTGCGATAATCTGACCACTTCTGTTCACCAGGTCTCCGACCAGATATTTTTTTATAGAAATCACTAACTTTTCGACCTAACGCAAATATTAAATTTGGCCACCAGACCATCTGAAATCACCAGCTCTGGTGAGAAGTTGATCAGGTTGGCAACGGTGGATATTATGCGAGTGCTCGTAAAAGCGGCGTAAGTTTTGGCGNATCTGGTGAGAAGTTGATCAGGTTGGCAACGGTGGATATTATGCGAGTGCTCGTAAAAGCGGCGTAAGTTTTGGCGAATGTGGAGGGTTTGAAGGAGGGGGAGGGGAACTGGGTGTAAGAACGTATCTATGTGAGCAGAAAGGGGTGCATGGTGGAAACCAGGGTAGAGGTAGAGAAGGGGTACATTTATCATCGAAGACCCAAACTAATGAGGCTGAGTGTGTGTGTGTGTGCGCGCGCGAGCTAGCAGACAAGCTGCCCCATAACTCATCTAGTGTGAACACTGATTACCCTCCAATGCTCGGTAATGGATGCAGACATTGTCTCAGCAGGAGAGTAGGAGAAGATGAAAAGAGGGATGGGGGGTGGGGAAGAGTGGGAGAAGTGGACGAATTAAAGAGGGGAATTAAAATGGTAAATATGCAGCTCGTAGTTGCGCCACCTAATCCTCTTTTTTCTTTCTCTTCCGTCGTTTCGTCTCGCCTACGGTGAAGCCTTAAACAGCGCGAGAGAGTTAATGAGCTAGTAATTTGAAAGAGTGAAACCTGGGGAAGGAAACTTTTTTTTTTATAAAGTAAAACCAGATTTCGGGGACTTGTCACGGAAAGAGTGACATGCAACATCAGAATTTAGTTATTCAGTAAAAAGAAAAGAAAAAAAAGTATCGAAGAATGTTTATTTCCCCTTAAACTTGTCCGAGAATTGCCGGTTCCAGTTTCAAGTATCGTCAACTTTTGAATTCAGGTTGGCGTGGCTAGTATATGTTTAATTAATGCATGAAATGGTGCGAGTAAACGGCATATGACAGCTGATTCAAAGAAAGATATATTTTATCGTATCCACTGACGGTATCCAGGCTCGTCCACCAGCTGGGGCGTCAGACTGACTGTCGTTGGGGTCGTTGGGGGTACAAAACCTGGATTTTGATGTGAAGAGATTCTTGGTAATGGTAAAGGACCTGTGGGGTCACCCANGTCGTTGGGGGTACAAAACCTGGATTTTGATGTGAAGAGATTCTTGGTAATGGTAAAGGACCTGTGGGGTCACCCAAAAGTGCCATGGAAATTTATGTTTGTACCAAACTGACCAACATAATACAAACTTATGTAAATATTTGGTTGCGTGTAACTCACCATAAATATTCAACGTGGAATATTAGATAGCAAATGATCAGTTACATCGAATAACCAACGCCATAACAACATTATTTAGTGGTTGAGTTTNGTGGAATATTAGATAGCAAATGATCAGTTACATCGAATAACCAACGCCATAACAACATTATTTAGTGGTTGAGTTTCCGTCAGATTAGGTTTGCATACCTTGGAAACTGGTAGAAAATAATTGGTTGGCGTGCCGTAAAAATATCACTGATTATGGTTGGCATCCAACTAATTGTATGATGTTGGGTTAACGTAATTTTTCGGTGCCATTCTGATTTCCAGCCAACGTTGTTTTGCCATCATTGGTCCAACCTTAAAGCAAAGATTGTATTAACGTTGGCCCAACCAAAAAATGCTACATGGGACGTGCAATCGGATAGGTCCCGAATGAGATTTTTATCGGGTGCCCGATCCATTGATGTTGGATTCGTGGTGGCGGTGGTTGAAAATTCTCATGCTGAAGGAGGCATGGAGTGTTCTCCCTGAGAAAGGTCGATGCAGTGGGTGGCGACTCAGCTCCTGTACTGTTCTGGAAAGACAGTAGAGATTGGGCAATGCCTCAGCCGGTCCAAGGGTCCTTGTGGGTGTGAGGGCCCCAGATGAAGGTGCAAGGAGAGTGGACGGCGCTTCACAGTATCAGTTCGGGGGTTGGAGCTGGTCGACTGAGATAATGGATTGCTCCTCCACGCTGGTTGAGTGTACCTCAGTCCTTGTCTGTAGGTGACTGCCTGCGTTGTACTCCAATCGGAGGTGGGTTGCGACCGCCTGGCAGGTACGTTATGGCGGACTGAGAAGCAGCTATACTGTCGAGCCGATATATGTACACTGTCGGACATAGCAACAGCGCACACAGAAGAATGAATCGGATGGTACTGAAACTTTATAGAGCCAATGGCACAGATGAGTAATGCATATGGTCACAAAAACAAATAATTGGGGAAATTACGTACGAATCTGTGGAACGCTGTCCTGTCATCTTCAATAGTGTGTTACACCCACTCGCACTGCGATACACGCTGACACACTGTCTGGCATGGAGTCCAGTAGGTACCTGATGTTGTCCTGAGGTAGACGGGTCCACGATTACTGGACGGTGCGTTCCAAATTTCGGATACTGTGGCACGGCAGCAGCTGGCGTTTTAAATGATCCCGTACATGCTCGACTGGGGACATTTCAGGGGAGCGGACAGGCAATGGTAGTGTTTGGACATCACGAAGGCGGTCCTGGGCAACCCGTACTGTGTGCGGTCGGGCGTTATCCTGATGCAATATCACACCTGGGATTCCGGCCAGAAATTGGAGCAGATGGCGTAGGATCTCATTCGCACACCACTGTGCCGCCAATATCCCGCATAACTAGAGACAGGAACAATTCGCGAGTTCAGTGACCTGCAGGCTAGACTCTACAGTATTGTGTGCAAATATACCGATATTAAATGAACATTGGTTGTCTGCTGTCACAGTGGAAGGCGGCGATTGGGCCAGCGTTCTGTAAGAGGTGTCAAACAACGTGTGCACCAATAGCTAAAGTTATATATCAACACACGTGTTTTGAATTATAGCATGTCTCAAAATGAATTAGCGAATTTTTCAGGTCTCTACGCATAACACGACGAGATCGTATAGGCTATCGTAGGCTATGGCTCCTCAGACCATAATGCCTGCAATGAGTAAAGTGTGCTACACGGTATCAAGGTTTGGATAGTAGTGTTCACCAGGGGCCTCCCCACGCCTGGGTGCGATAATCATCGATCCCTGTAACAAAGCGGCACCCACGACAAAACATCATACATAGCCGGTCAGTGGCGTTCCACACTGCCCTGGCTTGGTACCACTGCAGACGGTGCCGCCACTGTTGCAGAGTTTATGGCCGCGCACGTAATGGGAGCCAGTATCGCCGATTTGTCTCCGAAAGGGATCGGCAAATGGTTATTGGGCACACAGGAACTCCAACACTGGCCAACCGTGTCACCACGGAATCCATCCGCGCCGGGTGCACAATTCCTCGATCCTCTCGACTGGTGGTCGACCTCGTCCGACCTGAGTCGGTCCTCCCCGTGTGGCTACCTTCTCGTATCACTGCTCCCACCAGCATTGGGCAGGATGGTCCGAACGATCCACGTAATGGGCTATACGTAGGGCTAGTGACTTTTCGCGTAAAAATTGGAGCACACAGTATACTTCAATATTATATACACACCTCAGCTGTTGTTATACCTCCATTGGCTGCTGGTGCCGTGTCCGTCTTTGACCAAGCCACTTAGGACTAAGTAACTCCGACACTGAACCTTCGTGATTCGTGCGCAAACGGTTAACACGGGCCAGAACGTTTTTTAGCCAATAAAAGAAGCTGGGCGATACTACAGTGCTTTGGACTGTATCTTGTCTCGAAATGTTTTCACGAAATATCACTGCCCCTAGCTATACGGTGATGCGACTCGCCCGCTGTTTTCAGCCCGATTATGAGTCCTCTTTCGAAGTCCGTCATTTTCGTAAAACGACGTCTTTGGCGTCTTCCCGGACTTCNCCCGCTGTTTTCAGCCCGATTATGAGTCCTCTTTCGAAGTCCGTCATTTTCGTAAAACGACGTCTTTGGCGTCTTCCCGGACTTCTTCTTCACTCAGTACGCTCGCTTGGTATCGCCTGGTGTTTCTGGGGTTAATGCGGCTTCGACTGCACGCCGGTGTCTACGGCCGCAGGTCTGTGCTTGCAGCACCACTGCCGGGTATGCAGTCAAATGCAAACGCAACAACATGGTATCATGTGCATACCATCCTGCACTCTCGCTATNACCACTGCCGGGTATGCAGTCAAATGCAAACGCAACAACATGGTATCATGTGCATACCATCCTGCACTCTCGCTATTTACGTCATTTCGTGGCTGTCTCATGGTTTCTTCGTGCTGCGCTATTTTCATTATCCGGCAGTTGTAAATACTGTGGATGTCTGCTTGGATTATATTTTTTTCATAATTTGCTTCATGCTTTAGCGTTGTCATTACACATACATTTCTTTATAAAGGCTGTTCAAGGTAAACTGAGCACTTTTGAAAGCCCTACTTAAAATTTGCTTGTATGCACGTTGTATAAAATAAATGTTGCCTTGGACCACATCACTTTATTCTTGCGTCGGTCCAGTGAAACTGTGAAATTATTATAAAAGTAGATCTTTTACAAATCTGCTCATTTTTACACTTCGATGTATTAGAAAAACGGAAAGCGAAAGAAATAATTTAAGTCATCACAAATGGTTTTCTAACACATTTTATTCGACGTTAAGATATGGAACTACTTTCCCTCCATCGTTGCCAACTTTACTGGGCGCATATCACTCAGTGCGCCCATTAAAATACACACAGGTAGGAGAAGTGACTTCATTCTAAGGTTGATTTCAAAGGTGCTCACTTTATCGTGAACAGCCTTTACTTGAAGAAACACGCTTCACCTGGCAATTGTATCTTGTTGATCTTGTTTGGGGGGTGGGGTTAGCTAACGTGTCAAATATTTGGGGATTCCTGTTGCTTTGAAGAGTTAAATNGTTGATCTTGTTTGGGGGGTGGGGTTAGCTAACGTGTCAAATATTTGGGGATTCCTGTTGCTTTGAAGAGTTAAATGCATTTATTTTATATTTCTCAACATCTGGAAATTTTTAAAACTGTTCCAGTACTTATTTGAACTTCTATAGCTTCCTGTGTAGTAACAGTGGATACAGGAGCAGCCGTTATCATTTGTTAATAAAAAGGCGAGTTTAATAGGCAAAGTGCCACTGTAGTTCNGCAGTGGATACAGGAGCAGCCGTTATCATTTGTTAATAAAAAGGCGAGTTTAATAGGCAAAGTGCCACTGTAGTTCTGGGAGTTAGCGGAGGCCAAAATAGTTCCTGAAAATTAAAAAAATAACGTTCACAGTAGTTGATTACAACACGGTGAATTTGCCATACCTCATGTGCATTCAACATTCTAGTGTCAGATATCTCACTTCCAACGTCATTTATTTTATTCCATAAGTACCCCAATATTTATGTACACTAACGTTTGTGAAAAATGCAACACCAAGAAGGATACATATGATTTAAATGAACTTTCTGCCACAGATTAGGCAATACTCAATTGATTAGCATTACAGAACGGTACATGATCTCTGTCTTTGAGAATTCAGTATGGTGTGAAGCCCCCACGTGCTGCAATCAGAGCCCTTAGACGTCGTGGCATGGAATTAAAGAAGACCCGGATATGTTCCTGGAGAATCTCCCTCCACACGGTTTGTATGCGAGTCCACAAAGCATCTACAGCGGTTGCAAAGGGACAGTGACGAACAGGACGCCGACCAACCATATACCAGATATGTTCGATGGGTGACATGTCCTGCTGAAATATGGCATGTAGAGTTGCCTGAAGGAGGGGCAGTACCTCGGGCTTTAAAATGACCCTGATATAGAGGATGCTGTTCAGATTACCCTCAATACGTAGGGGTTGAGATCGCATGTTGTATCCAATAACGCCACAGACCATTACACTTTGCGTTTAACCACTATGCCGCTCCACAATGCAGGCTGCTAAGTTGCGGTCACCACGGCAGCATCTAGCACGTAAGCGGCCATCACTGTAGGACGGGTTGAAGCGGGACTCGTCCGAAAACACTACATTTTACCACTCAGCACGCCAGCGACGGCGTTCACGTGTCCATTGCAGTCTGAGGCCTTTGTAGGTTCTGGACAATGGAAGCCGACGCAATGGCATGCATGCCAGCAGTCCAGCCCGCAGCAGACGTCGTCGAACCGTCGACGCAGACAGGTCCACACCCGTTGCAATGCTCCAGTGCCGAGCCAACACTGTGGACCAGACTGTACGGTCCATTACGGCAGTGCGGACAAGATGGCGGTCATCCCGGGCTGTGGTCACATTGCGTGGTCCAGTACCCGCTCGTCGCTTCGTACGACCCTCTTCTATCCACTGGTGCCACACACGCATCACTGTCGTAGCAGCACGCCCTGTACGAACCGAAATGTATCGGTATGACAAACCCGTTTCCCGGAGACCGATCATTCTGCTCCGTTCGAACTCACCCACATGCCGATATGGCACTCTACTCTCCCGACACCATCGGAGACGTTCAAGACGATGAGCAGGTGACAGGGGTAAACGTGCTACGTTAACTCGAGAACGTAAATCTACTTCCAGCAGTCGATTGTTTATTGTTCGTGCATGCACGAGGAAGGACACAGTGGCTCTGATTGCACGTATTATTGTTGTTCTGTCAGTCAGGGAGGCCTGGACGATCCTTCTGTCAATGCACTCATCTGTGCAACTACAGGGGCTAGACTACTGTGGGACCCCTCTGTCACTTATCTTTTCCACTACCGACTGACCACTGACACGTCAAGCCCAAAGTGAGTTGCAATTCTGCGGAAGGTCTAGCAACCCTCTCAGAGACCCACTGCATACGGCTACGCTAAGTCTCATAACTGTTCAATTGTCGTCTTCCAGGAATTAAAGGCACACTCTGTGATACACACTCTGTGCAGTGGAATCGCACAGCCAACTGCAATCGTCACGTTGTCAGACGATCTGCGTTAGAATACTTCAGACTGATGCAGGGAGCTCTTCCACTTGCGACCAGAGTGTCTGCTACACAAGAACAGTTTGTGTTGTAAAACCCGTTTGGATTGGACGATGTTTACTAGAATTTCTTCAACGCATTACCACTATAGTCAATTTCGCGGTTACTTACAAATTTTCTGAAGCCCTGCTAAGTTCTACTTACAGGATATTTATCCGCCTCATGCAAACAAAGCTTTACCAAGCCTATAAAATTACACCGAAGGGAC
Organism: Clitarchus hookeri; assembly: GCA_002778355.1. NCBI lineage: Eukaryota > Metazoa > Arthropoda > Insecta > Phasmatodea > Phasmatidae > Clitarchus > Clitarchus hookeri. The sequence continues at coordinate 63,951 of NQII01007360.1, read as the reverse complement.
AAAGCACCGAATTCGAGCGCACTCAAATTAGTAATATTTTGCACAAGAACTATCTCTTACTAGGCATTACCAACGCATATATTTTGTATCTGTTTTTATTCATATTAATTATAAATGAAGTGTTACAGCATAATACAATTACAATTTAACCAAAACTAAGGTAGGCTATTGTTATTTTGACACGAGTATATAACGCTTGTGATACATGGCATATTTTGGAAACAACCAAACACATGATATATTTAGGGTGGTTTTTAAAAGGCCTGATTCAAAAAAGTGTGACGAAACCGTGAATAGACAATAGTGTATATTCTAGTAGTTCGGTGAACTTTTTTTTTTTTTTTTTTTTTTAATGAAATGTGAAACTTAATTTTTTGTCGAAACTCTTTTGTACCACTTTTATTTTTAGCTAATTTTCTACTCTTTTCGTGTTCTGTTATTCTAAGTTCTGTAGTCATGATTTTTTACCAAACATTTCGAAGACATTCGAACACTTTCTATTTGCGCAAAATGAACAAAGAAACCACATTTGAAAGTTTTTTCCCCCCTTAAAATATGTGTTGATGTCTTCCATACCTCGCGTTGGTATCAAGCCCCCGTTTGCTAACAAACTGCAGGATTACGCGCGCGATAGGAGACTGCAACGCTGTGTATATCGAGACTTGACAACACCGCCCACTACTACCGGGAACAATCGCAATCTCTTACGTGTGCCAATTTGCAAGGCAGATTATTCTTTCGTGTTATATATAGTATATCCAGCAAGCTATCTGCTGAATATCAATTTCCATTGTGTCAAAAAATGTCGTCATTTTTTTCCCCGTTACATTTTCGATAGTATTTTCTAGTTTTATCAAACCTTAACAAATATCTGTGCCCATGCCAAAGAACAAAAGTTATCGATTACATTTTTGGACGATAAAAAAATTAATATCAAACGACCTGCAATTATTAATACAGGTCAGATATAAGTCAATGCCCTTGTTTGGCAGTTGTTCGGTGCATGTGCTTTGAAAAGAATTAGAAACAATTTTGCATTGATGTTNCAAGCTATCTGCTGAATATCAATTTCCATTGTGTCAAAAAATGTCGTCATTTTTTTCCCCGTTACATTTTCGATAGCATTTTCTAGTTTTATCAAACCTTAACAAATATCTGTGCCCATGCCAAAGAACAAAAGTTATCGATTACATTTTTGGACGATAAAAAAATTAATATCAAACGACCTGCAATTATTAATACAGGTCAGATATTAGTCAATGCCCTTGTTTGGCAGTTGTTCGGTGCATGTGCTTTGAAAAGAATTAGAAACAATTTTGCATTGATGTTNAAGTCAATGCCCTTGTTTGGCAGTTGTTCGGTGCATGTGCTTTGAAAAGAATTAGAAACAATTTTGCATTGATGTTTAAAGGCTATTCACGGTAAAGTGAGCACTATTGAAAGCCCTCTCATTTGGAATGATAGTTAATAAATGTTTTTTATTTGAGCCTTAGACGTTTACTTTCGAGTTTGGTGAAATATACACACACTGTTTATTACTCGCATGGCTATATTTATCAAAAAGAGTGGTGTAAGGATGACATATCGCTGAAAGGATTAATATTACATGACTTAAAATAGCGTAAATACCGTACTAATTACCAATTTGTAAGTGAGATTATCACAAAAATTGCACTTAGTAAAGTTAGGTATCAACGAGAGGGATAGGCAGCTTAATTTTGTAAATAATAGCCGTATGTTATATTTATACTATTGTAAATGAATCTAGATGTTTTATTTTTTTAAGACCTCCATCCTTCGCGAATCTGGATACGCCCTACGTGATTTTTAACAGAATTTTTCGCAAAATAAAATGTAAATATTTGAAATTCATTGCAATGAAGTTCACACCAGGTAGGCTATCACATCCTTCACACTTATAATTGATATTTATCCATAAAATATTTATGACAGAAAATATGAAATGTTTAATCCAATAGGGCAAAGGAAAATTTATTAAACGTAATATTTAAATCCACTATGTTTTTATTTTTTGCCTTTTATGTTGGCACGTAAAAAATTAAATATAAATAATTGGGTACTTATTTGGTTATCGCAAGTGCAAAGTTGCGGGTGGCATTTTAAAAATTCTACCAAGTAGTGCAGTATGCAAAGACACTTCACTCGATAGGTATTTGATTCAAGGACGCGTGATTTGCATTCCTCACGGCTGACATCGTCGCTTCAAAGTTAGACTGGTGGAAACTGTACCTCGTCCAATGCTACGAAGGCAGGATTATGCTGCAGTGGTTCTCCCTTGCCTCCTGCAGTACGAAGTGCGACACGTCCACCAACCGGTAATCGAACACAGATCCCCGGGTGAGAGCCAATACCCCCAGGTGGCCTCAGGTTCTCACGCGAGCTCTTAAGGGCGCGGTAAAGGCCATCATTAAGAGCTGTTTTGGAGGGCAATACGAGGTGAAATAGAGGGCAGACTAGTAACGCAGGCGAATGAGATTTTTTTGCATGCTGTTAAGAATAGCTGGTGTGAGGAATTCCTGTTTTANGCAGACTAGTAACGCAGGCGAATGAGATTTTTTTGCATGCTGTTAAGAATAGCTGGTGTGAGGAATTCCTGTTTTAGATTTTCCGTTTATATTATCTTTAATCGTCGTAATGAATTAATAAAAATCGCTAAATTTGAGAAAGTTAGTTAATTNGCAGACTAGTAACGCAGGCGAATGAGATTTTTTTGCATGCTGTTAAGAATAGCTGGTGTGAGGAATTCCTGTTTTAAATTTTCCGTTTATATTATCTTTAATCGTCGTAATGAATTAATAAAAATCGCTAAATTTGAGAAAGTTAGTTAATTNAATTTTCCGTTTATATTATCTTTAATCGTCGTAATGAATTAATAAAAATCGCTAAATTTGAGAAAGTTAGTTAATTTATAGTAAATTAAGTAATTCAAATATCGAAAAAGTAATAAATACATATCAAACCTATCACCTTCCTGCACTGTTGGTTGTTTATAGGGAGAACAAAACTTGTCTCAGAGAGAAGTAATCAGTAATACCTCGATGCACAACAATGGTTTCTAAACACTGAGCACATTCCGCACTACTGTCTGCAGATACGCCATTCCTATCCTGTAGTTTCAGTTCGGTGCGTCTGTGTCGCAGGATCCCCACGTTGTGGTCGAGATAACACCTTGTTTGCAGTTTCCTGTATCCTAACAGGGCACTTCTCCGGCTGTCCAGATATTCAGTGTTCATGGCAGCACCTAGCAGAAGGGGAAGGACACAGGTATTTCTCACACGCTTTGGTACATACATACAAGCGACTTTGAAACCATATTACAGTATTTATTGAATGGGGAATAATATTCTTATTGAATAAGTATATATATTATTATATATGTTATATTACGTATACTTATATATATGGAATAAATGTTACAAGAACTTATTAATTTTTATTGAATTTAAAAAACACAAAAATAACACCATGCTTAACTTGGATATTTATAATAATTCCTGCGCTCTGATTTTTCACCGCTACACATCTACAATCAAGGACCAACTACAAAAAAATTTACTTATGCAAATATTTGCAGAAAAATCGTAGAAAAAACATTGCAAATCCGTGTAAAAATTCCCTAGATTCCCCCGTGAAAACTTGGCAAAAAATTTAGTAAATCATAAATGGCATGTATTACAAAAATTATATGTAGGCAGAAGTTGAAGTACTCAACATTTGAGTCAAAATTTCCAAAATTACTCAAAAATTAAAATTTTTTACTGTGCGTAAAATTGATTTAATATAATAAAGGGCATCTTAAGAAGAAAAAGGTCCACACTGCAATTAAGTCACATAGAACTTCCAATAAGATCGCCAAATTTCACCGCAATGCACCCACAATTTTCTTGTGTTTTCCCAGCGACAAGTTAAAACCACGAGCTCACTTGCGTGATGAATTCTATGTTTAAATTAATAGTCATAAATTGTAATATTATGCAATGTTTATAACTGTAACCATGAAAAGGCATTAATACAGTATGGAGTAGATTACTTACCACATCCGAAATGGAACTGTTATTTCTCTGTTTCTCCCTAAAGACGGTTTTGGCCAACTAACAGCAGCAACCACGGTATAACAAATACTCTGTGTTTATCTATTTCGCCACGCGATAGACAAATTATCGCTTCTTCTTATACGATTTCGCGCCATTTCTTCTAAAGCAGTTTATTCAGACCCACGGAACACTATATCTCGATACTCAATGTAAGTTGGGCCGGAGATGTTTGGTATGGTATATTCACTGACGGTGTTATCAGGGCCAGTTGTGAATATCCTATGCCTGCTGAAATAACCAGCTGCTTCATCTGTATTTATGTCCATAGAGTTATCATCAGAACGTCGCCTTTGTACACGACCCACTACACATTTGGCACTTAAATGTTGACACGGTTCTATTTTTGTCTCACGTCTCGGACAATGTTCATGTCACTTAAGGTGCAAACAGTACTTTAATTGTGATTATTCATCTTCTGCAGGCTTTGAATAAAATACTCTTATAGCTCTGTATCGTGTATAGGCTGTTCACGGTAAAGTGAACACTTTTGAGGCCATAGTTACTTTTTCCCTATCAATGCTTTTTAATCCTTCACCACCTTTTAAAAATAAATATTGTCATATAAGTAATAAACACATTGTATATATAAATACATATATATACACACATGTATACATATATATGCATATATATTTATATGTATATACTTCACCGAGCTCGAAAGTAAACGTCTAATGCTAGAATAAAATATATTTATTGACTATTATTTAAAATGAGAGGGCTTCAAACAAAAAGTGCTCACTTTACCTTGAATGGCCTATACCAATAATGTGTGTAACCTCATCCTACGTAAGTAAAGTTTCTAATGCATCTTCATCTTTAATTCAACGCGGATTCACACCCCCTCCCCCCAATTCATCATTTAAAAACGAAAAGTTTACGTCCTGTGTCACTGGCTTCGAAACGGAAAGAATGCGCTTAACGCCTCCACTGCGAAAGGGTGGTAATACTAGCTCGGAGAATCCTTATCTGTTTTACTCCAGTGAGGGACTCAGTGCAACACGGGACTAACAGGCAACGCAAAGTCCACAGATTTAGAGGCAGCCGGGTACGAGTAGTTGTCGCCATTTACCGCAGCAGTATTAAAAACTGGCCATGCAGCTACAACAGATGGATTCGCGAAGGAGGAGACCTCAGTACACGCTAATGAATTCCCTGCTCTGCATCTCGGGCTTTCTCCGGGGACGTGATCGACGCCGGCAATCTCGGTTCGGCTCACCAGAGAGAGAGTCTGCGTCAAATACCCGGGTAAACGACTCCTCGGGATCCCGCGTGGGGGTGAGGCAGAGAACAAAGGGGAAATTCGGAGAATAGACAGGACCATTGGGAAGCTGTGGGTCGGAAAGATCGAACCGGAGGGGAGTTGAAAGGATCGTGGCTCGTCGCCAGCATCCTGGCCGATATATTACGNCGTCCCTTGGGATGCGACACTTAGCGAGTAACAGCTTCGGTACCTTCCCCTCCCCCACTTTTTCTTTTCTAGTCGTCTTACTTTGGGGGTTGGGAAATAAGGATAGAGAGAGAGATAGATAGAGAGAGAGAGAAAGAGAACACTTAGTCCACTTAACCTGCCGCTTGAACTGCAGTGCAGTGTGTTTGAAATATACNAGAGAGAGAGAGAAAGAGAACACTTAGTCCACTTAACCTGCCGCTTGAACTGCAGTGCAGTGTGTTTGAAATATACATTTTCCCTACGATGCTATTAAACCTTCATCTCAAAAGCTCATCTACAAAAAGAACACACTCTCTATAAGATGGCGGTTGAATGCTTCCAAGGTATCAGGCACATTAGAAACACTATTTCAGGGCTCACCAACGCTGTCTAAAAGTGGCTTTTTCAAAGCGCTGTATCTCAACATATACGCGTCAGATACGTACAAAACTACTCGAGGGCCCTGCACTGAACCTGCCTACAGACTTGCCAGCAATGAACTGGGTTGCCGCTGGAAGTCCCGAGGTACACACAGCATGACGAGAACACTGCACGTCGATTCAGAGCGTTGAGCTTAGAGGCGGTGGCGCGCCTGATGCGCGTGGCAGTGTCGCCCTTATCGCCCCAGCGCTTCTCGTCCTCAAACGCGGTAAACAGTTCCACTTAGACGGGCCCCTTTAGACTCGGTCTTATCAGCCACGTTGAGTTTTCAATGTAGGTGCCATAACTTGCTTTTCAACGAAGTTACTAAATATTTACTATTATAGAACGTTTACATTTCGCAAGCACCTTCAAATATGCATCAGGATTAAAGATAATTGTTTCAAACAAAACGTATTCTATGTGACATTTCTTAACGGTGTTGGAACCCAAAAAATTATAATAATTTTACGTTTGTGCCAAACATTGTTCAACTTGTACATATTATGTGATGACATTTTCCTATTAAAAATTTTTTTTTTTTTTCTCTTTTTTAAAAAATATATTTGATGTAAAATTCCATTTTCTTTTCTGTTTTGCTGCAGCCATAATAAAAAATATTAAGTTGTACAAATGAAGAAATTTACAAAGTAAACTAATGCTATGGGCTACCGTGTGACATATATGTAATCACCAAATAACAGTTCATACATTTAAAAAAAAGTAAAAAAAATGCAAAAATGTATTTATATTTAACCTTTATTTTCATATGTATGACTTGTTATTTGGTGATGATATACATGTATATCTCCAGTAGTATACCAACAAATCTACGAAACGACCATATTTCATCCCCTAATTCAAATTTAACTCGTTTACGAGTATACAAAAGAGGGGCTTTAGCAATTGAAATAACAGCAGTCAGATTTATAAGACCTCCATGAACTGCAAAAGTCTTCCAACATATTATATCACCAACATCAATTTGATTAATATAAGCAAGTGAAGGGGCCGGACTATTATAAGCCAGCTGAAAAAAAAAACACATTTCCAAAATATTACTGACAGGGTCATTTGTCATACCCTGCAAAGCAAACCTATACACTAAAGAAATCAAGATATAACTTTCTTATTTTGAGTTACTTGCTTAACAAACACATCGTCCTGTTTAGCAACCTCAGCACTAAAATCTCTAACATTTCTAAATATCTTCCTAGGCCAATGCCTTCTCCTTCCTTCAGGAGAGTCCACTGCGATTGTTCTTCCAGTATCTCACCTGAAGAAGGGGACATATTCCAGGCCCCGTAACGCCGTGAAGACTTTTAATTATTTATTGTGGTTCTGTGTACTCTGTTAGTTTATCTATTCTTTTCTAAGTTCATTTTTTGTGGTTCCTGTGTTGTTCGTAGTGTTGATTTATTTGGTTTTATAATCTGACAAGGAATACTTTTCCTGACTTTTTTCTGTTTTATATTCGTGATTGTTTTGAGTTTTTATTGTTCCGCCGTGACCGCTGATGTTGTGCTTTTTATTGCTCTGCTTTGTTCACTTTTGTGGTGTTTTGTTTTCGTCATCGTGTTGTCTTCTCTTTTGGTTTGCTTTCGTTGCCTGTCCTGTTTGTAAAAATAAGTTGCCCGTCCGTCTTTTTGTCGTTTTAATATTCTATTGACAAGGAAACAGTAAAAGGTTTTTTCGTTTTTGTGCATGTTTATTTAGTTTCATAGTCTGCAATTCACACAGTTCAATCAAACTATCATAATAATATGAACTCGCCATTACCATTAAATATCAAAGATAAGCTCAGCTATAGTGGGGTTGTTTCCGCAAAAAACAATATTGTAATAAACTAACATAACGACGTTCTGTCTCTGGTACAGAAGTTTAGTTGCTGCGACCGCGAAGCCCTTTTACATTAACTGTCTGTCACTTCTCTGCCGAATTTTTTCAGTTGATTTCTACTTCTGGGACGCGTAGTTATTCGATAGTGTCAATAATATTTGGTTAGTTGTTTTTGTCTTGTATTCGTAATATAGCTCTACTTAAATGCGCGTCGCGTAGAAAGAATTAGGTTTCTAAGGTTGATGAAGTGAATTACGCTTTTCGTTTATTTTGACGTGGTAGTTATTATTTTTTTCTTGCTAGTACGTCCCTGATAACATATATTAAAAAATCTTTAAATAACATAACTGAAAGTGACAAATCGCGTGTGGCATGTAAATTACCGTACAATTCAGAAGACTGCAGTTTTTTTTATCATTAGTGCTCTATGAAGCAAGAAATTAAGAAATCCATCGTTAAAATTGCTGTCAACAAATAGCAATATCCTTGCCGCCATATCTGCTTCAATTTGTCAGTTGAATAAGGAACAATCGGGAGATCAGAGCGCCGAACAGCCTATTCGGGAGATGAGCGGTCTAACAGCCACTTTTCAGGAGCCATAATTCGCCGTTCGTAGCCAGCAAAATAGTTAACTTTATACGGAACTTCATTCAGAGGTAGTAATACAGGCCCCTAGACTAAATAATAATAATAAAAAAAATAAAAATAAAAAAAAGTTACCCCTAATAACAGAAAACACACGCAGGTTTTATCTGTGATTCGAAACCGGAAACCACCGTTTACGCAATATACTTGTTAATACATTATTCTTACATTGCCTATTTAACTGTCTGTGTATCGCTACGTGGTACATATTCTAAGCTAAACTAACTTGGATTGTAAAACAAACGACGGAAAACTGCCTTCCATATTCAGTATATAAACTTGGTGGATCAGGTTTTTTTTTCGGTAATTCTGCAGGCGGCTTTTTTCTTTCTTATTTATTGTATTGAATAAACGGTATCCACACAGACGTGCAATTTTCCACCATTAAATTATACTGTATAAAAATTCCTGCAGCATACCTACACTGCTTCTCTGGTGTTTGCATGAAATTAAAAAAAATGTCCGTTTCGTTGCAAAGAAAAAAAAACTGCGTATTTCGATACCCAAGCGCGGTCTTAATATTCAAAATATAAAACTGCAAATGAAAATTAACGGGAACGAAAATAAATGAATGAACGTTTACGTTGCAGTAATGATTCGTTCGATGTGACTGAATTTGTTTTAAACTACTATATGTTTGTGTTGCGTGTGTTTGTGTTTTTGCATGAGATCGGCGCACTAACATAGTCTCTTATTGATGCGAGATGTATTTTGTTAACTGCTCATGTGATACACATGTTTAAACTTGTAATCCCTATACATTTTTTCGTCAGTCGTAGCTATCATTAACTTTGTACAGTTGTGATAGATTTTATACTGAACTAGATGTATGTTTCGAGTTATTTCTGCAGGAGAAGGTGATATTACCCAACTTCAACGATGAAATTATTACTTTTTGAATTACTAGTAGTGCCACTACTGAAAACAAGCGATTAAAAACTGGTATCCAGTACTACGATAACTAGTGTCGAGTGTACTTTATCACAGCTTCCATAATAGAACAATTACTTTACAAAATTATCTTGTGCTGTAGATTTTTAATGGTTTTTGTGTTTCTTTAACACGTTGTTTTTTTTATTATTATTTGTGTGGCTTAGTGTTTTATAAAATATTGTGCAATTTTATTATAATAACAAATTATCTGTGTGTTTGCATAGACATGTGATATAACTGATCAACATGTTACAGGGATGTCAAATTTTCTTAACACATACGCTTTGGTTATCATTCTTTTTTTAAATTGTTTGTGTGGTTTAGTGTTTTATAAAATACTGTGCCATTTTGTTATAATAATAAATCCTCTGTGTGCTTGCATAGACATGTGATATAACTGCTCAACGTTAGAGGGATGTAAAATTTTCTTAACATATGCGCTTTAGTTATCTTTATATATATATCTTTCAGTGACCTGAAGACTCGGAGTTGTTACGTTGTTGGCAACACGCCCTGGTTACTGAAAACTTTGGGAAATAAAGACGCATCTTAACGAAGCTATAAAAAAGCTATCATGCTACATGTGATAGTTATGTCCCCGAGCAAAAAAATAAATAATAGTGCGAGAGGGGGATGGAGAGGGGAAGCCGCACATATTTACTCGCGAAGGAGATGCACGCATGGCAGCTTAATCCCTCTCTGCCGCGATGCATGTCTCCTTGCATGATTCTCCTTCCCTTGTAGGCGTATGGGGCTTAGCCCTGAGACGCAATTAACTCCCGTCCCTACCGCGGGCTCACACATAACACTTAGTTTCAGAGTAGGTTAGAAAAAAAAGTGCACGCACGAGAACGCCTGTTGTCGCGAGTTTAACGATAAGTGGGGAGAGCCCGGGCGTAATTTACGACCGCGAGGTAAGTTACGACCAGACGAGCGCGCGCCAGCACGCTCCCCGACGTCACTAATTCTTTTTTTTCTGTGCAATTTTCGTGTAGGACGCTACTCGCGAGGGCGGTTATGAAACGCCGTGGCGAGCAGTTCGAAGTAATTTCGGAGCGACTTGGAGCCGTGACAAGCACACGTCGTCTGAAGTGCCTTTGAATAACTCCTCGCTTCCCGGAACGCTTCCGCGCGGCCTGGCTCGCCGCCATGTTGGCGAGGCTCGCCGGAGGATGGCAGCACCGTCGCCGCTGCGCGAGCGTCGGTGCTGCCATCTGTGAACGCTCGAGGAACTGCGTGCTCGCTCCCGCACAGCTGTCCATTACCTCACTACTCTTGGATCGCCTTTTTTACACCACACGAAAAAGAAGATATTGCGTTCTCTCGCGATGCTTCTTTTAGAATCGATTCAAACGATTTTGTAAACTCTGTGCAAAGCAAGGCACCGGGCCCATTAAAAAAAAATGGCAGGAACCCTAACCATATGATAAAAATCAGGTTTTAATGGCATTTCCACAATTCTAAAATATTTTCAGAAAACATCGGTTTTCAAGGACACATAGCTTCACCGTATTACGTATTCATTCTGTTATGTGATAACGGTCCATCTCACAGCGCATTGAATAGATCCACAAATAACGCTGTATGAATGACAATAGTTAAACCATGGATTCCAAAGTTCGCGAAGTTTTGTATTGTCAGTCAGTTTTGCATTCATTGCAATGTGTGTTAAGGTACAGTGCATTTTAGGCCAGTTTGTACGGCTTGTATCTGCCATTGGGGTTGTACTAAAATCTTGTCCTCTAATCTGCCTTCAGCAAATGGTCAACACTTATAAACATCTTAAATGAAATAAACTAAATATATAAGGATGACTAAATTGTAGTACCAAATACAATACTAAATGTCCGGGAGTACATATATTAAATAAATAATTTAAACCAATTAATTATTTCTTATAATGCAATACGTCATTCAGATATTAACGAATTCTTCTGGCTCTAAAATCTGTTATAATGTAAACTTACAAGTATTTAGATGGCCTATCTCATTACATCTCACAAACCACTAGTCTTTATTTTCAAAATGTACACAGAGTAGAAAGAATAACATAACAAATATTAATCCTATTTTCATTTAGTAATATTCAGCGATAAACCTGGCAAAACTTGGTTAACACTTTTAATGATAAAATACAATCCCAAAAGGTATCAGTTTTGGAAATGCATGGTGTTGTATGATAGTCTGTAATGTGTAAGTAAGACTATTAAAATTAAATTCAACAAATATTTACAATGTACCTACGTGCAAAGCCACCTTGAAGAGAAGGCTGAAATTATAATATTTTGCGACATTAAATTGCAATTTAAAATGTTTAAATAGACAAACACCAAAATGTACATTCAATATTAAATTTATAATATTCTAATGCACGGTCATTCTCTCACTCATACCTACCCACAAACTTAACGTCAACTTCTGTACGAGGTGGTAGCCCATTTTCTCGAAACAGACCATTAATGTTTTCATTTTAAAGAAACCAACATTACTGATGCACACAAGAAGGCGTAACCATGTAGGTTTGGGAGAGGATGTAAGCGTTTATGCAATAAAAAAGAACGGGTAAATTTAATTAACTATTTTCTATAATATTAGAAACAAAAGAATACACGTATAGTGTACTTCCACAACACAGATATTTATCGTGCGCTTGTCATACTTGCCATATGCACTGCTGAACTCTATTTCATCAAACATTAGTACGGGCTGTTCACGGTAAAGTGAGCACTTTTGAAGCCCTAGTTACTTTTTCCTTCAGCCATTTTTTATCCTTCCACCACTTTTTAAAATAAATATTGCCAGGCAAGTAATAAACACAGTGTAGATATTTCACCGGACTCGAAAGTTAACGTCTAGGGCTTCAATAAAGTAAAGTTATTAACTATTATTCCAAATGAGAGGGATTCAAAAGTTCTCAATTTACCGTATATATATATCCTATAGGGGAGAGTCGGGTATCCCCGGCCAGTGTTAGTTCCAAACAATCCCGCGCACACAGGTAAACAAATAACACGCCACAACGACCGCAGCGCCATTTAGCCGTGTAATAGTATCAACCCGGACGCGACCGCCGAGCGAACAACACGTTACAAGCGTTCATTTACCTATGCCTGTATTGTAATGTGCGCCGTTTACTTTTTGAACTCTGTTATTGTTTATAAAATGTAAGTACTTCACCATGATTTATTGATTATCCTTTAAGATATTGATTCAAGTGTATGAGTAAGGTTAATAATTTAGGTTATCTTTATTGACATTGTTGGTATTAAATAAAAACATAGAATGTGGTGGTCGGGTACCACCGGACACGATGTTGTCGGGTAACCCCGGACATTTTTGAATAGAGAAATGTTTAGTTATTTTAATGTAATGTCAAAGAAAGTGTGTAAAATGTTGTATTTTGCAGAATCACTTCAAAATGGCCAAAAGTAGAGGGAAGAATTACACACAGAAGAAATTGGGATGAAAATAAAATGAAACAGGCTATGCAATCTTCCAGGAAAAAACGAAATCTGTGAGAGAAGCAGCTGAGAGATATAAGGTGCCTAGAGCACATGAATTGCTCAAACAGTTGAGCGCTTTTCCTGATGCTTCTAAGAAACGCCTTGCAGTGCGTTCCCGAAAAACACAAAAGAGTAAGATTTTGACATCTTCGCCGTTCAGAAACGCGCTGGCAGAGAAAAAGGCTGCAACCAATAAAAACAAGGCGGCAGTTAATAAAATGACAACAGAGAAGAACATTCAAAGTTTGGTTCAGCAACAAAGAGACCAGGATACAGAATGCATCATTTGCGGAGAAACGTTCCAAGAAGACTGGATCCAGTGTCATAAATGCGAAGACTGGGCGCACGAAGCGTGTGTGGACATTGGCCCCTCGGAGGAATACTACTTTTGTGGTGTATGTAGGCCAAAAAAACAGTTTTTTCATCGTTAAATCTATGTCCGGGGCTACCGTCCAGAAATGTATCCACTGAAAATTTAAACCTGATTTCAAGACTTGATATAAGCTTAGATAATGAACCTATAAGATTGTTACTTAATTATAATTGCTAGAGATATGTTGTATTTCCATTCTAGTATAAAAATAAAGATTTAATTCCTTTGATTTTTAAAATGTCATGATTTTTTTTATGTGGCCGGGGTTAGCCGTCTCTCCCCTATAGTAAATATATAGTTTGTAAACAACACTATGAAAGGGCACCCCTAGAGCTGGCGCGCACACTGGGTTGTGAAATACGTTTTTATACCAAATTATTTCACGTGTATGCAGCCTGTTTGCACACGAAAATAAATAATTCATCACACCAGGGCAGAGTACGACTTTGAACACATCGCGGTTATTTCATACACTATTTTGAAGCCCTTACAACTTGACCATAAACGACTTTCAAAGACTGCTTGCTTAAAATATCCTGTGTGAATTCCTGCGAAACTAGCATAAGACCGACCTATAAAATGATAGGGATAACCACTTTAAGTTCAATGGTACAGACAAGAATACTGAACGCCAGCACAGAGTCTTGCGCGTAGCGGCGATGGCGAACTTAATGCGCATGGCCATGTCGCACTTATCGCTCCCGCGCTTCTCGGTTTCAGACATGGAGAACATATTCAGGCAAACGGGCTGCTTAAGGCAGGATCATTAATAAAAATTATACAGCAAAACCGTAATATATATATTTAAACAATAATTTTAGTACATCCAATAATTTCAGTGCATCCTCCGTACTTGCGCTCGGATTATGAAAAATCTCCACTCTCCAGTAATAATGTGGGATCATCCCGGGCGCTCCCTGTACTCAACACCACGGCACACGCCGTCCCCGCAGTTGCATACGATGCGAGTTTTCCTCCTCGTCGCCTCGAAGTCCGCTGTCCTCGTCCGTTCTGCCCTATCTCCGCGCAGTTCACACAATAACCGCCACGCCAGACGTGCGAGGCGGAGTTCGGGTGAACGTGGTGGCCAAGCAACAGCACCGCCGTGACCGATCCAACGGCCAGGATAGGTTTCATTGAGGCACTGTACCACTGATCGTGTGCAATGTGCAGGGGCTCCATCCTGTTGCAAGTGCATTCCAGCCCTTGTTGCCAGTGGAACGTCCTCGAAGTACTCCGGCAACAGGTTCTGCAGGAAGTGCAGATACCGTTCACTCTTAAGACGGTTGTCTACAATAACTGGACCAATGAGTTTGTTGCCAATGATACCGCATCACACGTTCATTGACAAACGACGCGGTGAGTGTCACATAGCTGTATCTCGGAGACCATAGCGATTACAGTACATGTTTTTTTTTTTTATATTTTCCCTTCAGAATGGTTTATACTAGCTGCGATAATGAGGTTAACGCGCATCTTCCCTCACGCTATTGCTGGGGCGGGGGAGGTTGTACTTGACCTCATGGTTGTGCAGACTCATAACAATACAGTCAGCTAGTACACCATATCAGTAGCTAGATAATAGCGGTTCGAACACAGCGCCATGACAGGGACACAGGGACACCGAAGCTTGGTAAGAAAATGACAAACCTCATGCAATTTTTTTTTTTTTTTTCAAAATTAATTTTAAAAAAATTTGGAAATTTTTGGAAAATTTTGGCACTGGCTGCCAATATGGCCACCGTCGAAGCGGAATGCAAACGTATGAAGTTTGTCATTTCCTTACCAAGCTTCGGTGTCCCTGTGTCCCTGTCAAGACGCTATATTCGAAACGCTATTATCTAGCTACTCACANATATATATATATAGTATTTTTACAAGCAATTTCTGTATTTGGAAAATAGTTGTCAAGATTATTTTATCACCACAAATTTTACAACACGTTAGTGTGAAATGTGTAAAAATTATATTATAAACATTGAGATTCATAAACAATTTTGTATGACCCAAGAAACAATATGTTGAAAATATAACATTTTTCATTTATAATTTTACATGAAAATTTTGAGTCTTGTTTCCAGATAATTATTTGTTAGACGCACAGGTGTGGTTGCAACCGATTTCTTTTAAGTGAGAAGTTTCTAGAATTTTCTGAAATAATACACAAGTGATTTTATTTCTATAACAAGTACTAAGTTACCGCGATTTTCTTTTTGAAAACAAAACGCAGGAATAATTTATTTCCTTTTGTGAGTCACGCGTGGTCACATCAAGTAGGAAGGTATTTTTTTCTCTAGAAAATTATATACAATTACTTTCTACACTGGGTATGGTCTGTCATACTTCATTAATTTTCTTTCTTTTTCTTTTGCTTTCTACCCTTCTCCTATCTTGTACTCTTTTTCTTCGTTTTTCCTCACAACCTTTCTTAAATAGCACTTAATTTTTTTTTTCCTACTACCTTACTCTTACCCCTCGTTTTCTTTTTTATTTTCCTTAACTGTTTTCTGCCATGGTATTATTCACCAAAATTTACTCACCTCGGTTTTTTTCAATTTCATTTTCATTTGGTATACTCAATCATTCAAACTTTGATATAATACTGTTGTTGACATGTTTAAGTGAAGTGTGTCGTAACGGTTTATGTAGTTTTTAAAATAGTATAATTTTAGTTATTAAAGGAGATAATCATGTCAACGTGAATCTTGAAGAACCTCAAAGTGGCACACTTTTGTCTCTATTATTAAAAATTTTAATGGGAATTTTTACAAAAGCGTTAACTACTGTCACAATGATGAACAGATGATTTCAATATACAAGACACCATAAATAATTTTTGGATTTCATTGTATTTTCAAAATTAAATTATGTCTATCTGAAAATGGCGTGCTTGTAACCTGGCAAAAAAAAAAAGATTAATTTTTAATTTTTCTTTTAAGACACCTTCTATAAATAAAAAATTATTCGTCGATATAAGAAAGTTATATTCTGTAGATAGAAATGTTAACGTCACTCTTGCGTACTTTTGTATTCTAAGTGGTAATTTTATCACAATTCTAAAAAAAAAAAAAAAAAAAAAAAAAAAAAAAAAAAAAAAAAAGTTAATATAGAGTATAAACAGAATAATTTAAATAATTAATAAATATTATTCAACATTGAAGAAAAGAAATATGTGAAGCTGTTTTTCAAGATAATTAGCATATTCACTCAACGTCAGAAGGAATATAACGCAAAAAAAAATGGTATCTGTGCCATTAAATAAACAGAAGTAAATAGACACCTTAAGACATATAATTCGCCTTAAAAAGTATTGATATCGCATATACAATTACAGGTTGAACGATGTTTGTTAAAACGGACTGCCGATAAACTTTGTGTATGTGTCTGAATGTAATACCGGTTACCGAAAAGAACTTTGAACGTGTTTGAGTAAAACGACTGTAAACGAAAGGACCACGAAGCAAACTATAATGATGTGATGAGGCCTTAGCTGAACGGCCTGCCTGACCACACCTTCAAAAATTAAACCACGGCACGAACGTGATTGCAACAGCACCTTGTGAAAGACAGTTGCAGAAATCCCCTCCACTGGCCAGTAAATGGGGCCGAAATATATTAAACAACGCGTCTGATATAGGCCAGCGTAACACTGGGAGCGGCGTCTTTTGTCGTCAACCCGACCAGAGAGAAGACCGCGGAAGATGGGTGTGTCCGGCCGTCGTTAACCGCCTCCTAGAATTACCCTCTGGCAACATGAACAAGGTGGGGACTTTCCAATTAGATTGTAACGGTAATGGCATGATGTATTAAATCTTAATATAATTAATAAGCACCTTGGTATTCAATTTAAAGCTCCCCCGATCAATAGTCACAAAAACACTTATTGTATAATCCTTATATGTAATAAACTCCATCTTACACTGCTGTGCTCTACCTAATCATGACTCATTATTGAGCTTCGCCCTTAGACACTTTCACGTACTAATGGCTTAAAAGCGCATTCAGAACAAAACACAGTACACATTTACCGTATTGCAAACCTTTCATTACAGACTATTCATGGTTTCTTCAACTTTTCTGAAGCCATGCTGAGGTTCTGATTTCAGTCTATTCCTCCGCCTCGTGCAAACAAAGCTTGGCCATGTTTAGAAAATTACACCAAAGGGAAAACGCAACGCACTCTTGAACACTCAGTACAATCATATTTTGCATAAGAAGTATTTATAACTAGGCTATAATACTATATCGATGAAACTATGTAATAAGTTCTATCAAAACTGTGATGCCGGCAGTAGACATTACCACTATAAACTGTATTTACATAAAGCATATTTATGCCCGCCATTTATCTCAGGAAAGAATTGACCAAATCCTATGAAATTTGGCAAACAAGTAGTGCTGAGGCAGATGATGTTGAGTAGTATGTCTTAAGCATGCCAGACACTTTTTTTGAAAATGGCGGCCATGTAGCAATTTTTAACTTAGAATGCTGTATTGTCGCAAACATGTTATTAGTTTCAACTTAAATTAGTATGCTGGCAGAAGATATTACAACTATCAACAGTATGTACATAGAGCATATTTTGTCCTCCATTTTGTAAGATAGCTTCATGTGGGTAAATAAATTTTTTTGCCTTATCTCGGAAAAAAATTGAGATTCCTTCCAAAATTTGGCAAACAATTAGTACTGCAGCGATGGTGTAAACTGGTATGTTTGGTGTAGGTCAGGCATGTATTTTCAAAATGATGGTATGTAAAAATATTTTACCTCAATACATTTTACTAACGAAACAAATTCCGACTTAACTTTGTACGCTGGCAGTATCTATTACAACCATCAAATTTGTCTATGTAGAGCCTCATTTCTCTGCCATTTTGTAAGATAGCTCTACCAATATAAAATAATAAATGTACCTCGTATCTTGGGAAACAATCAACCCATTCGTACAAAATTTGGCGAAGGTGTTGTACTGTGGTAGGCCATAGTAATAAATGTATTTTGTTTAAGTAGGACACACTTACTTTCATAACGGCGGCTATAAAACCGTTTTATTTTTATGTGCGATATCTAAGAAATTATGTTATCTAATTTAATTTAGCTTTGTATAATTGGCAGTATACAATAATATAAATTGCTACTACATTACTTTTTTGTCATCCACTGATGTAGTTCGCCACATGGAAATTATGTAGGTTTTATGCCACGTCTCGAGGACCAATCAACCGATTCCTACCAAATGTTACACTCGAACATTTAAAATAAATCTGTACTAAATTGTGCACACCATAAATGCNATCAACCGATTCCTACCAAATGTTACACTCGAACATTTAAAATAAATCTGTACTAAATTGTGCACACCATAAATGCCACAGAAAGCCATGTAAACTTTCATGATTTAAATTGGTTAGAAAACGACGTTGAAAATAGCAGCTTCATAAATCATTTAGGTAAGTTTGACATAAAGATTTAACCATTTAACCAAATTCAGTCAATATTTGTATGTAGACAGTACACATTAGAAGCATCGTATTTAATGCCTCTTTTTCTGACAACTTTGTACGATAGCATCAAATAAGAACAAAAAGTTTTTTATGTCATATCTCAGGGACCAAATAACCGATTTCCATCAAATTATTCACACAAGTAGCGCTACAGTAGGCCAAGTAAACTTGCATATTTTATGTGACTCAGTAACTTATTTTAAAAATAAAGGCCCTGTAAATATTTTAGGTTAGTAAACCCTATTATTCGAAACGTTAGACTGATTATATCCGAACTTGATGCTCCGAATCCGACCTCCATAATGCAGCGGAATGCACACTAGCTAACGCTACGAAGATTTCTGGGTTCAAGTCTAGGGTAAGGCATGTGTGTATTTGTAATTGTCTCACTACGGTTGCATAAGTTTCTGTTTTCATTTTTAATGTTATTGCTCTCAAAGAGAAGTCAAGTCCTTCCTACCAACTTAGCTTTTAATAAATTATTTAAAAATTAATTGCACCCATCTTGAGGAAAGTAGGCTCATTAGTAATATCAGTAACTTCTTGTTTGAAATATAACTTTTGCTGATCATAACTTAAAATTAAATAAGACAAGAATACCATCGATACATTTTCTGCAAATGATTTGATTATTTTTTTTTATTTGTACATTACAAAAACAGTACAATTTTGACATTAACACGTCATTTTGCAAAAAAACCACGCAATCTAAAAAGATTTACCTGAGGAAAAACTGGTCACCGATAGTGCCTACAAGATGAACAGTATGTGGTAATAATAAAAAATAACACATTTTTTTCATGGCCGACGCCCTCAAACGATGTCATATTGTGTACATATTGTGCAAAAGGTATGCAAATTGTTAATATGTTAGGCTGGGTCCACCTAACTTCGTCTAACCTCTCCTAACATGTGTGTTCTGTTCGTATAATATAACACTGTAAGCGTGTTTAACAAGTTTCAAAAAAATAAACGATCGTAAACTCTTAACAACACAATGCAAGCACCAGCGATGGTCTATTCGTGGTTTCTTCACACTTTTTGGATCAAATAGTTGAAAAATCATCCCATATAAGAAGTTTTTGGTTATTTCCTAAATATGCCATGTATCACCAGTGGTTTATACTTGTGTTAACATAAAAGTACANGTAAGAAGTTTTTGGTTATTTCCTAAATATGCCATGTATCACCAGTGGTTTATACTTGTGTTAACATAAAAGTACAGTATTTTGCTTTAAATTGCACTTTCATTTATATTTATAAACTATAATATTTCATTTAAAATTAATATGAATAGAAACAGTGTGAAAATAGGTGTGTTGGTAATGTCTAGTAAGAAATAGTTCTTATGAAAAATATTATTACACTCATAGCGCATGAATGCGATACGTTGCCCCTTTGGAATTATTTTCTAGTTCCCGTTAAGATTTGTTAGCATGGCGCGGAGAAATAATATGGAAGTGGAACTCTAGCATGGCTTCAGAAAGGTTGCAAGTAACCGTGATTGGAACATAGAAGAGCCCCTGAAGGTTGAACGACTTTGGCGCGAAGTGATTAGCAAATTATTTCAGTCGTTGTGAAGTCCTAACAGAGGTATTAGCAATGGNTCAAGACTAGGGTAAGGAATGTGTGTATTTGTAATTGTCTCACTACGGTTGCATAAGTTTCTGTTTTCATTTTTAAAGTTATTGCTCTCAAAGAGAAGTCAAGTCCTTCCTACCAACTCAGCTTTTAATAAATTATTAAAAAATTAATTGCACCCATTTTGAGGAAAGTATGCTCATTAGTAATATCAGTAACTTCTTATTTGAAATATAACTTTTGCTGATCATAACTTAAAATTAAATAAGACAAGAATACCATCGATACATTTTCTGCAAATGATTTGATTTTTTTTTTTTTATTTGTACATTACAAAAACAGTACAATTTTGACATTAACACGTCATTTTTNAACAGTACAATTTTGACATTAACACGTCATTTTTCAAAAAAACCACGCAATCTAAAAAGATTTACCTGAGGAAAAACTGGTCACCGATAGTGCCTACAAGATGAACAGTATGTGGTAATAATAAAAAATAACACATTTTTTTCATGGCCGACGCCCTCAAACGATGTCATATTGTGTACATATTGTGCAAAAGGTATGCAAATTGTTAATATGTTAGGCTGGGTCCACCTAACTTCATCTAACCTCTCCTAACATGTGTGTTCTGTTCGTATAATATAACACCGTAAGCGTGTTTAATAAGTTTAAAAAAAATAAACGATCGTAAACTCTTAACAACACAATGCAAGCACCAGCGATGGTCTATTCGTGGTTTCTTCACACTTTTTGGATCAAATAGTTGAAAAATCATCCCATGTAAGAAGTTTTTGGTTATTTCCTAAATATGCCATGTATCACCAGTGGTTTATACTTGTGTTAACATAAAAGTACAGTATTTTGCTTTAAATTGCACTTTCATTTATATTTATAAACTATAATATTTCATTTAAAATTAATATGAATAGAAACAGTGTGAAAATAGGTGTGTTGGTAATGTCTAGTAAGAAATAGTTCTTATGAAAAATATTATTACACTCATAGCGCATGAATGCGATACGTTGCCCCTTTGGAATTATTTTCTAGTTCCCGTTAAGATTTGTTAGCATGGCGCGGAGAAATAATATGGAAGTGGAACTCTAGCATGGCTTCAGAAAGGTTGCAAGTAACCGTGATTGGAACATAGAAGAGCCCCTGAAGGTTGAACGACTTTGGCGCGAAGTGATTAGCAAATTATTTCAGTCGTTGTGAAGTCCTAACAGNGGGGGGGGGGAGAGCCAACGGAACAGCTAGGGTGCTACAGCATGGAAACTCCCGCATCTGCGGCCTATTGATCCTGGGTTCGAGTCCCCCTTGTTGTCAAACAATTCTCGCCCCCTACCCGCACCAACCCTTACCAAGCACCCCGTCTCCCCGACCGCCATCTGCTTGCTCGCGACTAGCAGCGGAGCGTGTTCTTTGTCGACGAACCTTGTTAATTGCCTTCATGAGCACCATCGATTTGGCGGTGGGTCACTATACCCATCCCCCATTCACCAAACCCCTCTCTCTCGAACTCCACCACACGAAACACACCCCTTCCCCCACCCATCATGGACTATTCCTTCTCCACCAACCCCTTCCGCGGAACTCGGTTAACATCACTGTGTTACTGCTGCGGTGCGTTGAATCAAGAGACAGTGGTGTTTGTGCGTGTCTCTCTCTCTCTCTCTCTCTCTCTCTCTCTGTCTCTGGTCTTCCGTTCTCTCCGGGCGCACGCATGGGCAGATTACCCACCCGCCAGCCATTCATCACGCATGCACAGAGGAGTTTAGCCACGTGCCGAGTTGACATTGTGCGGAGGAGTCCATCGTCAACATGCTTTCAAAGCCGTTCAATTGTCCCCGAGCGTTTTCTATAATTTTAGTGTATCCCATATTCTCCTGGTATGGCATCATATTCTAATATGTTTGAAAAACAAAAGTTAAGAAATTATTTTAGAAAAAATTGTTTTAATTAGGTTAATTTTATATTTACACTTTTGTCGAGAATAGTAAAAAGTACAGCTTAAATTTCATTTTTCTAATATCAGCAAAATAGAATAAAGAAATTTCCGGAAAATTTGCAGTGATATCCTATCAATGAAAAATCTCCACGCTATCACTTAAATCGGAAGAAAAACTACGAGAAAATAATCTTCGTCGTTTAATTACTTTATTTAAATGTTTGAAATTNTATCACTTAAATCGGAAGAAAAACTACGAGAAAATAATCTTCGTCGTTTAATTACTTTATTTAAATGTTTGAAATTTAAATGAAATACTTAGAACTACGCTAAATAAGCGCGTTGTGCGTTTTTTCTCTCTAAATTTATATTTTCTGCTAATTACTATCGACGTAACTTGGTGGTAAAAGTGAAAAGTTCTTAAGGCATAGAGAAAGCTTTTTAGACATTTCAACGTCATTCTGGCGGACCTACCGTGGCGCAGTCGGTTGGTGCGCCGCCGGTCTGGGCTGCGGGAGGCTCTGGGTTCGAATCCCAGATAAGGCATGGCTGTTAGTTTAAGTTAGGTTATAAGTTAGGTGTTTAAGCCATCTCCTCATACGCTTTACTGCTGAACAATGGGGGACGTTAATAAGCCCGATACAATTCAACGCCTTTGCGGCAATTTAAGAGAGATATAGAAGGAATCTTTATGTCGCAGGGACTTAATAAAACCGGAGATTTGATCAAATCCCTAAGGTAGATGATCAATTCACAAAATATGTTAAAATGACAACTCTGTGGGGTGATTTCCCTAAAGAAAGTAAGTTATTTGATCAAGTCCCTTAACTGTTTTAGTGAAAATATGAAATAAGGAAGCCAGGACTCGCCCAAAGCGTAGCCATAAATGACGCACCGTGGCCGAGCGCCAGCAGGAAGGTTCACTGCTGGTGTTATGGTCATTTCAAGGCTCGCCGGCAATTTTTTATTGGTAATGAGGTTACCAGCTTCTAGTATAACGTCTTGAAGAAGGAGTGGAGTAAAGACCTTGTCGAGGTCTTGAGAGCCGATGAGGGTGAAGCGAGGTGAGTATGGACAAGCGCCGGAATGAAGGGGCGGGTGGAAACTGAAGATCCCCGAGAAAACCCGCCGACCAGCGGCATCGTCCGGCACGATTCCCGCATTCGAAAGGCCGGGAGCGACCCCGCCGGGAATCGAGCCCGGTTCGCCCAGGTGGGAGGCGAGCAGACTAACCACTACACTACTGCGGCCTTAGAGTTCGTGGGATAAGCGGCTGTTTCACATCTCTATTCTTAGTACTCTTCGATACCAGATTTCATACTTGGCCAGTCGTGATGCAGTTTTAGAACGCATGGCTATCCCCGTGACCACTACTTGAATCTTAATGGGCGGAACCGGAAAGGATTTGGCGTATTGGCCATCACGTCCAAGATATTGAGTTTCATTGAAATTCCGGTAAAATACGACAGAGCTAAGTAAAATTATATTGGCGCATTTAACGTACTTGATCTATTTTCGCTGGGCTGGCGCAATAGCGAAGTCGCTTGTTGGATATGTCCACAACTCCACCATCACAGTATGTATGCAAACATATCTGATAATTTAAAACTATTAAATAATTGTATTCCGCAAACTAAAGTATTTCGCGCAAATACTTGGAAGAATAATTTTGGTACCTTCGCGTTAATATTGAGATATTTTGAAAATGCATCAGCACAAATGAAACTGTTCTAGTTGTCAATGTCACTGAAGCAATATTAACCTGTGAAGCGTAATTTCTTTAATACACAAATACTGCCTGTCAGTTTACCGAGTGCTATCCATATTCACTATAAATAGGGGCAGTGATATTTCGCGAAAATATATCGAGACAAGATACAGTCCAAAGCACTGTGGGGTCGTCCAGCTTCTTTGATTGGCTAAAAAAATGTTCCGGCCCGTGTTAACCGTTTGCGCACGAATCACGAAGGTTCAGTGTCGGAGTTACTTAGTCCTGAGTGGCTTGGTCAAAGACGGACACGGCACCAGCAGCCAATGGAGGTATAACAACAGCTGAGGTGTGTATATAGTATTGAAGTCTACTGTGTGCTCCGGTTTTTACGTGAAAAGTCACTGGCCCTAACTATAAAGCATATACTCGTTTACTTACCCTCCCGAGTATATATCCTGCTATATAGAGTGTTCACGATTAATTGAGCACTATTGAAATCAACCTTTGAAAAATGTCACTGCCCCTACCTGCATAAGTTTTAACGGGCGTACTGGCTGATATTCGCCCAGTAGACTTGGTAACGCCGGAAGGAAAGTAGCGATTTCTTTATCTTTGTGCTTTTTAATGCGCACAAGTGTAAGAATGTTCAAATATGTACAATATTTACTTCTCCAATAATTTTACAGTTTTATACTTGACCGATGCTTTTATGAAGTGCTCACGCCCATGGAAATGCTAACTGTGCATGTGGTGGAAGAATACACAACGGCCATGCAAGNCACGGCACCAGCAGCCAATGGAGGTATAACAACAGCTGAGGTGTGTGTATAGTATTGAAGTCTGCTGTGTGCTCCGGTTTTTACGTGAAAAGTCACTGGCCCTAACTATAAAGCATATACTCGTATACTTACCCTCCCGAGTATATATCCTGCTATATAGAGTGTTCACGATTAATTGAGCACTATTGAAATCAACCTTTGAAAAATGTCACTGCCCCTACCTGCATAAGTTTTAACGGGCGTACTGACTGATATTCGCCCAGTAGACTTGGTAACGCCGGAAGGAAAGTAGCGATTTCTTTATCTTTGTGCTTTTTAATGCGCACAAGTGTAAGAATGTTCAAATATGTACAATATTTACTTCTCCAATAATTTTACAGTTTTATACTTGACCGACGCTTTTATGAAGTGCTCACGCCCATGGAAATGCTAACTGTGCATGTGGTGGAAGAATACACAACGGCCATGCAAGNCGCTTTTATGAAGTGCTCACGCCCATGGAAATGCTAACTGTGCATGTGGTGGAAGAATACACAACGGCCATGCAAGTAGATCTTAAGCAGGGCGTTAATAAGTGCTCAGTTTAACGTGAATAATGGACCATCTAGTGCCCTGTAAAAGGAGTCTTCCATGCAGGCTCGCATAGTGGCTAGCATACCAGCCAGTGCATCAGACCTTTCAAAAGCTCGTCCTACAACTAGTACGTCAACAATGATCGTGTAATATCGGATTGAGATGTCATTTAGGCCATTCCAGTTTATTACACTCGCAGTGAAACAAACCAATTTTAATACTGTCATTCTCTTTCTATGCCAATTCCAGCGAAGTTAAAACTTATTATTTCTGGATGTGGCCTTCTACACGAAACTTCAACAAAAACGAAGCCCTTGGTTCAAGTTTATTTGGACTGTCTTTTTTATTTACTTCCCTTCCAATTTATTTCGGTCTACTGGGCGTAAAAAATGGTTGAGTTAAATTATATGCTGTAATTAATAACGATTTTGATCTCATAAGGTATCTAGGCTCAGACTACTCCAGGCTACTAGATCAGCGACATCTAGATGGATATGACGTAACTACTAACCAAGCATATATTTATTTGTACTACAGTTGACACTAAGAATTAAAAGTGTAAGTATATATGCGCGTGACTGTGCAGTATCCAGGAACAGTACCGATAGAATACTGAAATATTTCTTGCATGCAGTCTGCGCTATTTTTTTTCCCGACAATTAACTCATTTGCATTTCGCCACTCACTTCGCATTACATGAAATAAAAATCCATTTCACATTACTACTACACAAATCCTTAAATTAGCCCTTTAAACAACAAATTTTCCTGGACTCAAACAAAGCCAGTTAGCCCCATTTATTGTGCTGGGAAGCATTTCATGTTTTGCTTCATCCAGTGACTATACAGTAAGCAATAANGCCAGTTAGCCCCATTTATTGTGCTGGGAAGCATTTCATGTTTTGCTTCATCCAGTGACTATACAGTAAGCAATAAAATTAACTGTGGTAAATTTGAGAGATTGTAGTTCAATGAGAGCACTAACCCGCAGTAGAACGACAAAAGTAAATAACTACTAAAGCAATCATCAAGTAATTACATTCAATTTATTACTGTAATTTAGAATTCTGTTCTCTATGATGGAGATTTATAACAATCATAAACGTCTCTTTAGTAGCTCTATTAATGTTTCGTTTANTGAATTCTGTTCTCTATGATGGAGATTTATAACAATCATAAACGTCTCTTTAGTAGCTCTATTAATGTTTCGTTTATTTTAACAAGCTGAATTAATTATTACCGAACTATAGAAAATATTGTTTCTGTATATCCATAATACGCTATTTCTATTCTTAAATTTCATTATATATTTGACGAGTAATGGGATGTTAGTTCTTATGTTAAGTATATAAAATAATGGAAGGGCTATATAAATGAGGCCCAATATTTGTCCTGTAATAAATAGCAAAAGAGCANGTTAAGTATATAAAATAATGGAAGGGCTATATAAATGAGGCCCAATATTTGTCCTGTAATAAATAGCAAAAGAGCATAATGATTTTGGTAAATATATTTGCAAATTGTCATAAAATATCTTCCAATTTTTCCAAAAACCCTTACAATACTGTTATGAAAAAGGAAAGGGCCTTAACCGTCTACTTATTAACTCTATTTTTTAAAGCATTTCTTTGGCAGCTTTTCAAACATTTAAATTTATGATATCCAGCCAGAATTACATTAATATAGGCATTTTTTAATTATGCTATTTGCTTGAATCCATTTCACACCCACGTTGTAATTATACAACGCGTGCAAATGGATTATTATTTATATGGCAGTACGGTTTTCTCAACCGACAATTTTCTACGCATATCACTTAAAAAAAAATTTTTCAGGGTAATTCTTTTACAATTTCTATTTTTGATATATATACTCTTCAACTTTCTTGGTTTGTCTGCCTCAGTTCTCTTTTCAGCGTTAGCATACTCAGTACAAAAGTCGATATACCTGGAACTTTTGGTCAATGATTTTAGGCTAAGTGACNGCCAGTTAGCCCCATTTATTGTGCTGGGAAGCATTTCATGTTTTGCTTCATCCAGTGACTATACAGTAAGCAATAATATTAACTGTGGTAAATTTGAGAGATTGTAGTTCAATGAGAGCACTAACCCGCAGTAGAACGACAAAAGTAAATAACTACTAAAGCAATCATCAAGTAATTACATTCAATTTACTACTGTAATTTTGAATTCTGTTCTCTATGATGGAGATTTATAACAATCATAAACGTCTCTTTAGTAGCTCTATTAATGTTTCGTTTATTTTAACAAGCTGAATTAATTATTACCGAACTATAGAAAATATTGTTTCTGTATATCCATAATACGCTATTTCTATTCTTAAATTTCATTATATATTTGACGAGTAATGGGATGTTAGTTCTTATGTTAAGTATATAAAATAATGGAAGGGCTATATAAATGAGGCCCAATATTTGTCCTGTAATAAATAGCAAAAGAGCAGAATGATTTTGGTAAATATATTTGCAAATTGTCATAAAATATCTTCCAATTTTTCCAAAAACCGTTACAATACTGTTATGAAAAAGGAAAGGGCCTTAACCGTCTACTTATTAACTCTATTTTTTAAAGCATTTCTTTGGCAGCTTTTCAAACATTTAAATTTATGATATCCAGCCAGAATTACATTAATATAGGCATTTTTTAATTATGCTATTTGCTTGAATCCATTTCACACCCACGTTGTAATTATACAACGCGTGCAAATGGATTATTATTTATATGGCAGTACGGTTTTCTCAACCGACAATTTTCTACGCATATCACTTAAAAAAAAATTTTTCAGGGTAATTCTTTTACAATTTCTATTTTTGATATATATACTCTTCAACTTTCTTGGTTTGTCTGCCTCAGTTCTGTTTTCAGCGTTAGCATACTCAGTACAAAAGTCGATATACCTGGAACTTTTGGTCAATGATTTTAGGCTAAGTGACTTTAGGCCAAGCAACTGTATGTCAAATAATTTTGAGCCATCTGACTATGCCAAATAATGTTATACCAAATACTGTTTTGAATCAGTTTTAGGCCAAATGTTTTAGAACAAGTGACATGTACCACGATTGTGGTACTGAGGAATAAAAGTGTGAAGCACATCAAGTAGGGATGTGCTGCACATCACATAGGGATGTACTGCACATCACATACGGACGTACTGCACATCACATAGGGATGTATTGCACATCACATAGGGATGTACTGCACATCACATAGGGATGTATTGCACATCACATAGAGATGTACTGCACATCACATCGGGATGTACTGCAAATCACGTAGGGGCGGACTTCGGAAACTTGCCAGTGACACTCAACACGTTAACTCTTATATTTCTGAATCACTGCACTACGGCTGTAACTTGGAATTAAAATTTTTTGACTAAAAAAAAAATTTTGTCGGTCGACATTAACGGCAGGATTTGCCAATTTCGCAGAAAATTGTTTTCGTTTTCTTATCGTAACTTCTGTTTCATCAACATTAAGGTCTATGGAAAAGTCTCACAATGTGCAGATTCCCGGAACATAAAATCAATATCAAAATGCCAACTACTAAAATATTTTGTAGGGGTTAGATTTAATGACAGGATATTTCAATGTCGGTAACTATCATATAGGTACACCAATAGTTGATACAGTCTACAGTTTATGATTTTAATTTGCCAACTTCTTGCAGAAGATAAGCGATGTAAACAACAAAATCTGTAAATATGCCAAAACAATCGTCTTATAATGAACATAATTATACTAATCACAACTCTATGATATTAAAATCAACACATCTCCAAGTAAACGACTGTTTATTTAGCAAATATTTGTAACTAGAGCTTTTAAGAACATGAAATTCTGTTAAAATAAAGAAGGGCTTTGTTTTGAATATTTATGTGCAGTAAATTCATGACTTACGAATCGTTACAAATTTTTTATTAAAAATAATATTTGCTGTGTGTAATTTGGTAGCGACAATACGCTAATATTTTAAATTTTAAATTATTTGCATTTTNTAATATTTGCTGTGTGTAATTTGGTAGCGACAATACGCTAATATTTTAAATTTTAAATTATTTGTATTTTGCCACAACTAATTCAGGCGGTGGTCTGCTCAACAAAGTATGGCAAAAAGCCCAAGCTGTTAAGTCCAATTTCAAACATTTTTTTGCTTCTAAAAACTCTTATGTCGGCATTAAATTCAAAGAATCACTCATGGAAGACGATACATACCCTTTAGTGATTTATTTGTTGTACCACGCGCCAAATATATACACCACCGCTTTTATTAAGTCGGTCATTATATGCAAACGTCCGGTTTGTAGATAGATAACGGTAATGGCTGATATCTCGAGCGACCTCTGGCTTCCTTATTTTTTCCCACTTCCTGTTCCGTCTCCGTCGTCCCGCATGCGATAACAAATCTCACTGTGTGCCTTTTCATCAGCTGATGGCATTTACTTCCTATTGCCATCGGAAGTTCTCCCCAGTGATAACAGCAGGCCAGGTGAGCAAGTCTAGGTTACCTAGTACACTCCCTTAAAAAAAATTAATTCACGGTGTTAACATGCGCNGACATAATTGTATTTATGCGTACAAATAAATCTCACTTGATCAATTTCATTGTGATTTCCAATTACCTCCTTCTCTATATACATACAAATCTATTAAACAAATGAAATTAAAATTTTCTTTTGAAAAATGCTACCATTCCATCAGTATTTTCTTAAGACGTTGTCACGTTCAACTATCGTCAGTAAACCGACTTTACAGACAACCAATTTTTTTTTTTTGCTTCTAAAAACTCTTATGTCGGCATTAAATTCAAAGAATCACTCATGGAAGACGATACATACCCTTTNGCTTCTAAAAACTCTTATGTCGGCATTAAATTCAAAGAATCACTCATGGAAGACGATACATACCCTTTAGTGATTTTTTTGTTGTACCACGCGCCAAATATATACACCACCGCTTTTATTAAGTCGGTCATTATATGCAAACGTCCGGTTTGTAGATAGATAACGGTAATGGCTGATATCTCGAGCAACCTCTGGCTTCCTTATTTTTCCCCACTTCCTGTTCCGTCTCTGTAGTCCCGCATGCGATAACATTCGCCTGCAAATCTCACTGTGTGCCTTTTCATCAGCTGATGGCATTTACTTCCTATTGCCATCGGAAGTTCTCCCCAGTGATAACAGCAGGCCAGGTGAGCAAGTCTAGGTTACCTAGTACACTCCCTTAAAAAAAATTAATTCACGGTGTTAACATGCGCAGTGCTGATTCATGGGAAATTTCGAGAAGATGAGTATAATCTCCCAAACTGCGCTGTTGTATCCCGTTCACGGTTTCTTCCAACTTTTCTTAAGCCCTGCTCAAGATCTATTTCCTAGAAATTCCTCCGCCTCACGCAAACAAAAGCTTAGCAAAATCTAGAAAATAACACCAAAGGGANCCAAACTGCGCTGTTGTATCCCGTTCACGGTTTCTTCCAACTTTTCTTAAGCCCTGCTCAAGATCTATTTCCTAGAAATTCCTCCGCCTCACGCAAACAAAAGCTTAGCAAAATCTAGAAAATAACACCAAAGGGACTACACGCCGTATTCTTGCGCACTCAGTGTATTAATATTTTGTATTAATAATTATTTCCTTCTAGGCATTACCTAGACGGCTGTTTTTTCACTGTTTTATTCATATTAATTATAAATTAAATATTACCTATAGTGTGTAAATAAAACATAAGTAAAATTTTAAAATAATAAAAAATAGGTACTTTTATGTTAATGTAAGTATAAGATGCGTGTGATACATGGTATATTTAGGAAATAACCAAACACGCCATAGAAAGGGTGCTTTTTCTAAGGTTGGATTCAAAAAGTGAGAAGAAACGGCCAATAGGCCATGTATACAATTAGGTCGACAATTCTTGAAATGCCAAATTTATATTTCCAAACAGTGCCAAACTTCAACATGTAACTATTTATTATTAACAAAGAATAAACTATTGCCATATTCCTTCGCTAAACTTTTTATCTTGGTAAATGATTAAAAAACATAAAATACGTCATTTCTTTATTTTCAAAAAGTCAACAGAAATTCAGTCCAACGAAATTCTTCCCATCAACATGGCGTAAGTGATGGACATAAAGCTATCCGATTGCTGAGTAGGTGATGAGAAGCCAATCTTTTAACTTTATTTTGAGAAATACTAGAATGAACACTTTGTTTCGAGACAATATATCGTTATTTTAATTTAAAAAATTAATTTTCCTAGGGAATTGCGCAAAAAGAGTAGCGAATTTGAATTTGCAGGAAGACAATATTGGCATGAGTATTTGGTGTGTAGTTTCATTGTTCTTTGCTGTCCAGACTTCTAAAACAATGCCAGGGTCAGTTTTCTTTTGTAACTTACCTAGTGATGTTATTCGATTAAAGCAAATATAGATACGTTTGTCGATAAATCACAAGTGGTGTAACTAACTTGGAATCAGTACATAATACACCCCTAGATGGAAAATTTAACTTTGGACACAGTGAAATTTAATCGTTAACTCGACACAATTATTGATTTACAGAAAAATCTTTTAACATTTAAAATGTACAGTTGATTGCAAAACCCGATTTTGCAGAAAAAAAAGGCCATAGAGCAAGGAAGAAAAGTACTTACAACGCAACATGTTGACAAGAGCGTTCCTGCACAACAACTTTTACATACTTATGTTTCAAAACCATTTTCATGTGCATTTACTTTAAATATGTATATATATTTATTTGAAATGAATATATTTCTTGGACTAGTAGCTATACCCTGATAGAATATATCTCAATGTGAGTCATTTATTTTCTCGTGGTGATTTCGCAATTATTGTTATTCTTATGCTCTTGCAAATAACATTCCCAGAAATATTGTTTTACTACCGCGTGGCACCATAACTATACGAGAGGCCAGCTAAAGTAGAATTAAATCATTTATTTACAAACAGATTTTAAATTTTAAGTTTAATTTTATGACCAAAACGTAATATTCTTACTAATAAACAGATTTATAAAAAAAATTTATTTTCAAACACGTGTTTCGTTATAAAATTTACCGCTGTGAGTTCACGCATTTTGGGAAAACTATTCGCAACGGCAACTATTTTGAATTTTACTGAATGCTATGTCATGGTGTGTAGGCGCTCGATAGCCTCTGAACTTCAGCGCTTTCAGCACACACACTCAAACATTTCCATAAAAAAAATTTTACGACGAAAAAAAAAACCACATTTCCTTGAGGCTGTTTTGTTTTCAGGAACACGATACTGCTTAAATTTAAATAGCAGGTCAGAGAGAAGCATACGTTTGTGGTTGATAAATGTTTTCCTTACATGGTTTTGTTTTATGGTATATTACCTTCCTTTACAGCCAAGAAGAATTCCTTGACCCACTTTTGTTCACAGTAAAGAACATTTGCATCGTACCAAAGATAACGGTATGGTGACCTTCGAGCTTATGTCGTACATTGTAGTTTTCAGTACCTAACTGTTGTCTTGACGCAAATGTTCATTAACCAACATATTCTGCAATTTCGAAACTGCAGCTGAGTAGTATAGTGATCCTGCAGACGGTTAATGTCATCCTGAAGTGCAGTGCTTCTGCAGATCACTAACCTCAATTCTTACCAAGACTTGACATATTTTACTTCATGTCGTCACCTGAGTTTACTAATCTTTCAAACGCTCTCTGAATGCTGTCAGACTCATGGTGGTATGGTAAAGGGCGTTAGGCTCTAAGCACGGGAGATAAGGGTACGAATCTGGGAGACATCTTAATTGTTTTTTAGTGAATATAATTTCGAAAGATTTGTTACTTCTCTCTTATTTACTTATCGCGGTTGTTTTTCTGAGCACAAATTTTCTTTACATTGTAAATAACATTCCCACAAAGACATCTGTCGAACTATTGTAATGACAATGTGAAGTTATCACAGTCATTATCATATTGTTGAAACAAAAATTATGTTTGTGGCAAGTCTACTTTTCAGTGGTTCATTTTTAAGCCACTTTTTCTTTGTGGTAACAAATCATGTGTTCCAGAAAAGAAAGCGTTCTGACAGTGCATCCTCGAAGAAACTTGGATCACATATGCCAGATATTACTCAGTTGGTTATTGATTTTAATACAATTAATTTGTAACACTTCTTCTTAAGAAAGCTATTAGGGAGGTAGCTGAGAAAAACAATTATTTCTAAACAGCAGCACCATAGGCGCGCACTCCATCTAACCATGCGCCGGGAGTTAGCATTATTCTGTAGATCCCTGTTGACAGAAATAAGTCATCTGGTGGGAAGGGGGGGGGAGGAGGGAAACGTTTAGAAGTCGTCTGGAAAATGACGACATAAACCTCCTCGTGAATACGTTTTCCTTCATCCAATGGTTTTGTTTTAACTTGTGACGTTAATATCATATAAAACACAGGAAAAGATAGGACAAACATTTTAAACGTATTTTGTTACCAAATTCGACAGTTTAGCCTGTAATTTTTTTTCTTTTGCGAAAAATTAATATTGCTAAACATTGTGTTAATATTGAATTTACAGGCACACATATAAAATGTTATCTTTTTTCAGTTAATTTCTAGAATTCTAACAAATATTTTCGGAGTTCTTTTCGATAGACCTTAACTTTCTGGCACTTGAAACAACTGCTTAAAAACATACAGATAACCAGCATACTGCCCTCACTACCGTGTAATCATGGAGCATAGTTCAAAGATAAAGCCAGCAGATAGAACATAATAAGAATAAAACTTAGATAATGAGAGAATATGAAGTAGTAATAGAATGACTGAGTAATTAAAGTCCGAGAGAAAATATTATTAATATTTATTAGTTTTTCTTGGATGAATAAAAATGTGTTGACAAAATCATCAATACCTATTTTATAAGAGATTAATGATATAAGTACCTGAGTACACATTGTTAAATATCCTTGATAATTAGCATGTGTGTACGATATAGATCACATTTCATACGATTAATTTGGCAAAGTTAATTAGGAGCGTAGAAACTTGGCTTCCCATATTCCGAATTTTTTTTAATTTTCGGTGCTATGTTTTGAAAACTACAATCATTTGACTACAAATATTTACATTTATGTGGCCTTTATATAAATTTCTTTCAGATAATAAAATGAAAAAAAATTATCATGAAATATGGCCTTAAGACACGGAAATTTTCGCAAATTCATTTGAGGAAAAGTTGAACTTCAACCAGAAGTACGTTTGTGTTTCCACTTCTATTGGAACACAACCAACTAACACGCTCCGGACGACTTTCAACCAATAAGGAACCTGAAAATAAAGTGAGCACCAATTGCCGCGCTATCTGGTCTGGCGTTAAACTGTAGCAACAACTAACGAAATACAAACTTATGCTAGACTGCACAAACGACTGTGCGGTCTAGCTTGTTGTCTACTAAGTACATCCGCGAAATTTTCGGACATACGTAAACATATGATCGAAAATCTCCAGTGAATGGAATATATCCTCTTGTCCTCACTGGCAGGCGTATTTCTGCCATCTATAGTATATTCGTGGTATCTTTGCACTATCTGAATCAAACCTTTGAAAAATCACCCCATATGTCGCACTTGGTTGTTTCCTAGACATGACATGAATCACGAGCGTTTTATACTCGTCTCAACATAAAAATGCCTTATTTATTGTTAAATTGAACGTCTACATATATTTAATTTATAAATTACAATATTTCATTTTATAATTAGTATGATTATAACAGGGAGAACACAGGTGTGTTGGTAATGCCTAGAAATAAGCAGTTATTATGCAAAGTGTTTTTACACTGAGTGCGCACTGCGGTGAGTTGTCACTTTGGTGTGATTTTTCTAGATTTGGTTAAGTTTTGTTTGNGTTTTTACACTGAGTGCGCACTGCGGTGAGTTGTCACTTTGGTGTGATTTTTCTAGATTTGGTTAAGTTTTGTTTGCACGAGGCGGAGACATATCGTGGAAGTAGAACTTCAGCAGGGCTTCAGAAAAGTTGCAAGTGAGCGTGAAAGGACTATACCCGCGTTGCGCGGTGGCAGATCTCTTCACCGGAGAGCCGTTAACGCAGCGAAGGTAAGTTAGGCTTTCTTCTACTCTCCTCCGAAGCACGTGCGGTTTGTTCCGTGATCATTGCGCGCGGACTTGTCGACGGCTGGTGGATAGTTCGTTCCTACACATACCTCCTTTTATTTTGGAAATATTTGAACGGTTCGGTGAGCAGGCGTTGTGTCATTCAGCACAGAATGTAAAAAGCTCTTCAGCAATGAAAAATGAATATGCAACACGAAGATGCACAGTGTTATGAATTTACTTTTAAGTCAATTTATACCTGAAAGGGGTTATGGGCGTAGCTAAATAATGAGTCATGATTAAGTAGAGCACAGCAGTATAAGGTGGAGTTTATTGGACATAAGGATTATACAATAACTATTTACGTGACTATTGATCGGGGGAGCTCGAATGGAACACCAAGATACTAATTAATTGTATTAAGTATTGTTACCTGACGCCATTACTATTACAATCTAATTGGAAAGTCCCCACCTTGTTCATGTTGCTGGAGGCTGATTCTAGGAGGCGGTTAACGANTTACTATTACAATCTAATTGGAAAGTCCCCACCTTGTTCATGTTGCTGGAGGCTGATTCTAGGAGGCGGTTAACGAGGGCCGGACACACCCATCTTCCGTGGTCTTCCCGTTCTAGTGGCTCGACGACAAAAGACGCCGCTCCCGGTGTTACGCTGGCCTGTATCGGGCGCGTTGTTTAATATTTTCGGCTCCTTTTACTGGCAGGTGGAGGGGGTTTCTGCAACTGTCTTTCGCAAGGTGTTATTGCAATCACGCCCGTTTTCTGGTTCAATGTTTGAAGGCGTGATCAGGCAGGCCGTCCAGCTAACGCCTGATCACTTATTAACAACAGTTAAAAATGTTATATTCCGTAGAATATACTATGAAGGATCTGCACTTTGCATCTGCTGAAAATGAGAAATGGTTTCAACAAGAGACAATCGAGATAGCACCGTTGCTAATTCACGGGTAAACGAACAATTAAAAAAATCAACTTTGAACAAGAATTACCTCACCGAAATTATACGCACGCCCGAAATTGCGTGTATTGGAGCACTGAAAAACATATCTACACTTAACGTTGAAGGTGAGTTAAAGTAACATCCTACTAAAAGTATTACTTTCAAACTAATTGATAAAAAAATTTACTTCTTTGTGTTCTGTTCATTTTAAATTAGGAATTTTATTGATTTTTTCATGCTTAGTTCATGAATGTGTGTGACCGACTATTAGATGTGATCTCAATAAACTTTAGCATTATTGTTCATAGACAGAAATAATGCGTTTATTCGCTGTTAAGTACAATGATTCAGGTAAATTGATCGTAAAAATCCATAATAACCAACTGTAACTTTAGGGTTTCCGCCAACGAAAATAAAAAATAACCAGTTTGATTCTACAACGTGAAATTCTAATTACAATTCTGGCCGTTCTTGCAGTTTCTACTTCAACAATAAGATCATTCTGAACGGTGCGAAGATGGAAATCATTGCTCATGTCTGCCGTTAGTCATGTACGCACGAGGTCGTTAATGCGCGAGGCATGCTTTTTCTTCTGCATAAGTACATGACATGTGGTTTGGGGCAATTTACAGAGTCGACATTTTTTGTACCTTTTAGAAACGATTTTTTTGGAAATTATTTGCCAAGATTTTTCTTGTAACACTAAAAGTGAAACACTGTATCGTTACAACACACTGATTTAAAAAAAAACATGCAAAACTTTACTTATCTCCATATTTGTAATATGCACGAAGTCTACAGTAGGCCTACTTACTTGTCAGAATGCATCATTAGTTTACCCTGCCCACAACAATGTACTTTAAAATTTTTCGTAATTTATTAGCAGTGTTACAAAAGAAGTATTTCCAAACAATCGTTTGTAAAATAAACAGAACAGTTTTACAGTGTATTATATATTTTAAACATGTAGACAATTTCCCAAAATGGTTTTACTTCAATTATTTATCCAAGCAAATTGCGGAGTTTGACGTTCGTTTCAAACGCCTTGTCTGGTAGGACCTCTTTTTATAAAAAAAAAAACTTTATTGCTTTGTTTTCATTTGATACAGCATAGAACGCGCGCGAGTCAAAAGCATAATGTCGCAAGTATTGTTGTTGTTTTCAAGATTCGCACAGAGGAAAGTAGGAAATCAGTGGTAGTTTGACAATCACGGCTACCTCTGAATTTCAAAGTGATTGGTGGTTGTCCTGATAAGCTGATTAGTAGCAGCGCGTTAACCGACTTTCCGTGATCGCTATTTCACTCATTACCGTCACTGATGCAGGCTTTGAAACGTGCGATTACGGACTTCCCGTATCTTCGACATCCGCGTACTAACACCGAGTCACTGGCTCCCAGTTCGTCGCACCGATACGCTAATTGGTAGCAGCTTGTTAACCGACTTCCCGTGATCACTGTTCCACCCACTGATGTCACTGATACGAGCTTTGAAACGTGCGTCCACGAACAACACCGTATCTTTGAAATTCGCGTACTTGTATCGCGATTGCAGCGAGCAGATGTAAAATGTGCGTTCTTCGTCCTGGAACGCCCAACGAAGCTTCAGCTGCAGGGTGGGTTGCGAAACGGCGGGTTGAAAAACCTCTCCACCCCGTGCCGATGAGAAGGAATCGGTTATTTCTGGCGAGCGCCGCGTATCTCGACAGCCTGGACACGCCGACCAGGAGCCAGTGATTAGTCACGTCGCTGTTCCGCGCGCATAAAAACGTCCCGTCTCGTCTACGCTGCTTCAGTTCACTGACGGACCTGTGACCGTACACCCTCTAGCAGTCTGCGATCACGCTCAGCCACCAATCACCGAGTTGTAAGTATTTTCCTCTAAGTCACTGTGAAGTTCCGAACATCGGTAGGTGTAGAGTATATTCCACAGGATAATTTCAACATTTACAGGTAAACACCGGTGAATTTTTTGAAAAACGGAAGTTAAGTAATTAACTTCCGTTTTCACTTAAAGATGACGGTAAATGTCAGGGTTTGCCAACCATCGTTGAGAAAATGTAATAATGTTTATAATTATCATTTCTCAAAAAGGTAATTTTAGCCCCCTTCTTTCTGTTTATTTTTTTCTGAGTTTTATATATATATTGTTTTACTATAGTATATTCACGGTAAAGTGAGCACTTTTTAAAGCTCTCTCATTTGCTACAATTGTCAATAAATATACTTTATTGTAGCCTCAGACTTTAACTTAAGAGTGCGGTGGAATATACTCACTGAGTTTATTACTTATATGGCAACAATTATTTCAAAGGGAGGTTATAGGATAAATAAATGGCTGCAAGGAAAAAGCAACTAGGGCATTAAAAGTGCTCACTTTACATTGAACAGCCTATATCATAATTAACACAACGTAAACGGGCATGATTAATTAAATTATGTAAAAAATCTTCGAAACAAAATTTAACTACGTTTAAAGTTGTAGTTTAGTATAACGCCTTAACGCCATACTTTACACATTCAGCTCTTTCTTGTAAATTCACCCGGAGTCCACCGAATGCGAAATTGTCGCATTTAAAGATTTCACAACTATAAAAAACTTACGAAAGAAACATATTTTCTGACTGAAATTCCTGAAATGACAACTACAAACTTACTCCTTGCAACAACGTGGACTATTATGAAATTTAGAGCTACACAAAAACCGGAAAAGGATTTGCAAACGCATCTGAATGTGTTGAAAGTATCCGGAAGGGTTTGCTAATTTCAGTTTTCCCCTCTAGGTGCACTGGCCCTTCCAAACTTTACCGACGTCTCTTGATGAAAGCTTAAAATTTATATATTTCATAACAAATTTCGGACCTCTACCATCCGGCTAAGCTAAGTGTTGATTGCACAGGCAAATAATGAGTTTTACCGTTATTCGTGTTTTACAGTTACATATCCTGTGGCTTCGCCCACGCGGAATTAAAATTTTTGTGTTCGGAAGATTAAAAACATTTTTTTAACGTGGCTTTTCCCGGCGAAAATTTGATTTGTAATCGAATTCTTATGCGACAGAGAAGAATTAAAAAGTTTTTTCCCGCCGGCACGTATGCCTCATCACCCAGCCTGAATTAAAAAAACGTTTTGTCTGGAATGACGAATTAGTTTTTAGGAATTTGTATGGATTGTCTTCTGAAGCAAAAGCACCACAATCTCTCTTCCGAAGCTACTTAATTAAGCAACATACACATACTACACACGACCTAATACACGAACATCGCCATCAGTACCATCCAACCTTCTGAATACCCAAATAGCATCACCTAGCTCAAACTTAAGCTTACGCCGGTAATACAATACTGGAGACTGAGCAATACTAATATCAGAATTAGAAGTAGTGACAATCTCGTTAATAGCAAAAGTCTTCCAACAACTACAGCAGAAGAGAGTTTCATTCTACTGAGTTTTATGTACAGGTTCGCTTTGCAAGGAATGACTGCTCACAATGGATCTGGTATTCTGGAGTTTTGCTTTTATAGGCATCCTCACAACAGTACAGTGACTACTGTTAATTATCTTAGTCAAATAGATTAAAGAGACGTTATTTGTTGGAAGTTTTTTGCAATTAACGAGATTGTTGCTTCTTCTAATTATGTTATTAATATTACGTGCTTAATTAATATTACGTGAAAACCGGTTTTACCACTTTGCGCCCTGTTTCCGGTCGGACATCGGGGGGAAAAAAATTCGAACCCTTTGTAGTGAGTGCCTACACTGTAGATGGAAGCCATACATGAAATTCCATGTTTCAAGATCAAGTGATGTGAGCTGTGCGTTGAAGGAGTCAGTCCGCGAGGACACTTCCTTTTATGTGTAAAGATATGCAAACTTTGTTTCTGTACATTATTCACTACAGACTTGAGAATGGTAATAAAATAATGCTTATACTTTACATGGCAAAGTCATGTACAGAACTGGTGAAAAAATCTGAACTTTTAATTATAGTGGGTCCAAAATCTCTGACGCTGGTTAATGGGCGCGAACTAGCACTACTAATAATTTGTAATTAAGGCATAAATAGCTTGCGTTTAACTCAGCATTTTTGGAATAAATTTTTTTAACAACATATTTGCCATTAATTGCATGCATTTTAAAATTGTATTAACTAACATGCCTCCTATAAAATCGAATGTCGACAAAGAGGAACGAGAGGTAGTTTCATTACTGAAAATTTGGTAATTATTTTGTGGACATTGAATTTACTTTCCACGGTTACCTACTCTTTTTGTCTACTGTACGTCTAGTTGAGTTGAGAGATTTGAGAGGCTCTTAACAACGAGGTCTTGAGAGCTGGCGAGGTTGAAATGAGGTGAGAATGTAGCAGCCCCAGAATGCAAGGGCTAGGTAAACGGGAGATCCCCGAGAAAACCCGCCAACTAGCGGCGCCATCCGGCACGATTCCAACTTGCGAAAATCCGGAGTGACCAGCCGGGGATTGAACCTGGTTCGCCATGTTGGGAGGCAAGCGGTCTAACCGCTTAGCCATCGTGGCCCCCGTCTACTAGACGTGAGAGGAAGAACTGGCGCATTGGAGTAGGCTCTTAACGGGTAAAATGAGCACGTTTAAAACGTTCTACTTGAGATCTACTTGTACGCAGGATGTGTATTCCTCCACCGTATGTAAAATTAACATTTCCGTGGGCCTAATCGCTTTATTCATGCATGGGTCGAGTAAAACTATGACATTTTTTAAAAGTAAATATTTTACTAACTCGCTAATTTTATACTTACGAAGGTTATTCGGAAATTAAGGTCCGATTTCTTATAAAACATAAACCATAACAAATTTTTTCAAAAAACGTTTTTGTTTAATTCCTTACATGTTTCTCTATTTTTTACATAGTTTCCATATTTGTTTAAACATTTGTCATAACGTTCTACAAGCTTCTGTATGCCTAAGTCATAGACGCCTGCCGCCTGTGAGGATAACCAGTCTGTAACCGCTTCTTTCACCTCGTCATCTGTGGCCAAGCGCTTGCCTTTCTAAAGGCGTTTGCATCACAGTCGGCGGGCTGATCAATTGTTTTAAATATTTTGAACTGACACTGTAAACAGCACACTGCAACAATGCCAATGCAAATGGCGTCGTTTGACGAGCAGGGCATGCCGAGAGTCGGTGCGCATGCGCGTTACAATGTTCGCGAGACATTCGATTAGCTACGGCGATTCGGACCTTACTTTCCGANAGAGTCGGTGCGCATGCGCGTTACAATGTTCGCGAGACATTCGATTAGCTACGGCGATTCGGACCTTACTTTCCGAATAACCTTCGTATATGCATTAAAAAATA
This sequence comes from Clitarchus hookeri, assembly GCA_002778355.1. Lineage (NCBI taxonomy): Eukaryota > Metazoa > Arthropoda > Insecta > Phasmatodea > Phasmatidae > Clitarchus > Clitarchus hookeri. The sequence goes on along the minus strand of NQII01007360.1, from coordinate 22,182 downwards.
CAGAGCAGTTTTCACACATGTTTACCTTCATCGTTGAGATACGGGAATATTTCCCCTCCTGCGTTACCAACTTTACTCACGAGTCGGTGTGCCCGTTAACATGTATGCAGATACGGGCAGAGGTGTTTTTCAGAGGTTGATTTCAAAAGTGCTTAATTAACCGTGAGCATCCTTTAACATAACTAACTTCCTAACAATATTTGATCGAGGCGCGAATAAAGAGTAAATGAAATATGGGGTAGAATGCGCATGCCGGTTTCTCAGTATTTAATCTCCGAGTTCCAGCCCGTGTTTTTCACTATCACCAGCACACTGGAAAAAAAAAAAACTTTGTGAGGGCCAAAACATATTTTGTTGGTATTCACCCTGCTGAAATTTGTTTGTGGTGAAAGCAAAATCTTTTAGTTGTCACCAGTAAACTTAATTATTTTGTGGTAGCTACAAAAATTCTCACCTCGTTCCACCCTCATCGGCTCTCAAGATCTCGTTGTTCAGAGCCGCCCAGATCTCTCAGCTCAAAGCGACTGCAAATTTTCGGGCCTGGGTTAGACTGGAGCGCGAGAACCACCTGTTGCTTCAGAAGGCGACGCAGGAAGAGCTAATTTGCACTTATTTTCGCGGAGAGGGGAGAACCACGTTCCGACCAGACAGTCATCTCGCCACTTCCAGCAGATAACGGGCTGGGCTTAGCTAGGGTTGACGGCGACAGCGTGACACGAGGAGTCTCGCCACAGAATAATTAAGATTACAGAAGCGGAACTGTAGCTTACACCGCGAACCGCAGTCACGCACGCTGACGAGAAACATGTTGGAACCACAGACTGAATATGAGGTAGACCGATTATTCGTATTCTGAGCATGGAGCCAGCATTGACCTACCCCAAAGGAACATAACTGTCGAAGTCACATGGTCAACAATGATGAAAGTGTTTGTTTACATCTTAATTTTTTTTTNCCCCAAAGGAACATAACTGTCGAAGTCACATGGTCAACAATGATGAAAGTGTTTGTTTACATCTTAATTTTTTTTTTAATACGAGCCTTTTTATATGAATGAATTAATTTTACCGCTTTGAATTCAATCATACTTCATTAAAAATTGGTTATAAGAAGTACTTAACAACATCATCTCAAAGCNCTTTTACCGCTTTGAATTCAATCATACTTCATTAAAAATTGGTTATAAGAAGTACTTAACAACATCATCTCAAAGCACTTCTTCACTAAACAGTATTCTAACCTCAAATACAATCCACGCCGCTTTTGCTAGACGTGTTGGAAGGAAAGCAGTTCAATGTTGGGACACGGAGACTAGTGAGGTCGGTCTGCCTCATCTTTAGTCTACAGGGGGAACCGTGGAGGCAAAATGGAAGAGAGTGCGTGCCCAAGTTGCGCAGTAGGCACTCCATGACCCAACACTGAACTGTTTTTCTACCAACGCTACTGCCAGAAACGACGTGGATATAATTTGAGATACATTCTACAACGCATTTCGAATGCACTTAGATAAATTCAAAATTTTAAAAGTCTTAAAGCATATAAAAGGACTTCGCTTATAGAATATAACAATAATGGCGCGTGGGGAGTGCACCCAGGGCAAGGCAACACCCTCCGAGGGACGGTCTTTCCAGCTGGGACCCGTAGGTGACCGTCNAGTGCACCCAGGGCAAGGCAACACCCTCCGAGGGACGGTCTTTCCAGCTGGGACCCGTAGGTGACCGTCATCCCCGAGCCTGACAGAAATGAAACCCTAGAATGGAGCGGCGCTGGAATGCAAGAGCGGGCCTACAAAACTGTCATATTCAAATACCGTGTAAATATATACCTCATGCGGGAGAGTTTCTGTCTCTAACTTGCAGTGGAATCGTTTTCAAGTTCGTTAACCTGGTTTTTCACCCTCCTACATGTCGTGGGGGTCGGGGGGCTCGGACTCCCATTGGGGTTGTAATAACCCCAAATGGAATTTCAATGACCTTTATAGACACGCCGCAATATACTCATACTGGAGTTTTTTGTTATGCTGTGACTAGGGATGGGAAAATTTCACGAATTCGTTTCAGGACAAGATAGAGTTCAAACGCGTGTACACTGAAGTCGCCTTTGCTATCGGATCNAGACACGCCGCAATATACTCATACTGGAGTTTTTTGTTATGCTGTGACTAGGGATGGGAAAATTTCACGAATTCGTTTCAGGACAAGATAGAGTTCAAACGCGTGTACACTGAAGTCGCCTTTGCTATCGGATCAGAGTTTATTATGCACGCCCCTAGACGACTCTGAGCCAATAGCAAACTTGCAAGGGAACAAGAAGCGAATCCCATGCTGCCAGGTGTAGAGTGACACTGGTGCAGCGGCCAATGAACAGACATCTGAGGCTCGACTGTGCAAAGGATTGCGGAGTCTAGCCTACAGGTCATTGAACTCGCGAAATTTTCCTATCCCTACCTATAACTTTCGTATAATTTCTTAAAGCAACTTTACAGTTTAGATCAGTCTATATTCATTACATCCGGTTCAGTAGCAACTATGTTTTGAGGCATGTGTTTGAGATGACGGGAACATAAGATGCTAATGCAGACTACGAAGAGAAAACTAACGTGTAGATTTTAAAATATTTACCCGCTTGTGAACACTTGTTTATAAATCAATAGTAACATACCTTAAATCTGCTCTCGCAATACCAATGCAATATTCGGTAAAACGTCTAAGTTCAGTTTAAAAAAATTGATATGAAGTGGTTAACCAGCCAAAATATTTTTTTTTTAAATTTGTGACTAAATATTTTTAAAAAATTTAAAAAATGTTGTTTAGAACTTAGCCGTAATGTAGTGTTGTTATTGTTTTTCGTGTATAATCAATAGCGGTAAACTATTAATTACNTTGTTTAGAACTTAGCCGTAATGTAGTGTTGTTATTGTTTTTCGTGTATAATCAATAGCGGTAAACTATTAATTACTTATAAAGCTGGCTGTAGGTGTAAAATAAGTAAAGTATCTCTAGCAATATTCCTTCGAAACAGCCAAAAAAATAAGTTCATATTCCTACCAAGACAATCATAATAAATAAATTCGAAAACATGGTTCTACCACACATGTATCCGCTCGCCAATGGGTGGGCGTAGAAGCAGTGGTGGCTGGTTGGAATTTTTTTTTTAAATTAGACCCGCGCAGTACAAATATGCTTCTTACGAACTTCAACACTCCGTCTCTGCTCCATCCGCCCTTCATTTCGTTCTAAACTCCGCTTAAGATCTGAGATACTTAACTTCGCCCAGACATCTCACTCACTCGCTAGTGAAACTGACGACGTGAAAGTGGGGTTGATACCAGTAAAATTAATCATTTTCTTCTATTCTCTCTTTTTTTTTTTTTTTTTCAAAAACTTTTTCTCTTCTCCAAATCCACATCCAGCCACGCCCCTTACTCCTGCCGATGGACTCGATGTCATGGATCAAAGCCCGCGGAGCCGCGAAGATTTTTTTCTTTACGAAACATTTGTTTGCCGCATTGCACCACCGCGTGCATTTTCAATTCAAATTACGTAACGCGCTTTGCGGCACGTTCGCTGCTATCGCAACGTTCGCCGGCTTTGTGTTTCAACGACAGATGTCAGCTCTCGGTGTAGTTCGCCTTTCTGTGTTGGCTCAATCATTGTGTTACTCAACGGCGTTGGGTAATTAAGAAAAAAAAATGGTTTTGTATTATTGCGAAACGCTCTTCAAACCTTTCGACACTACATATAGTGTAATTTTAAACTATTAAAAAATAATTATCTTGTTACTGAGTTTTATCATCTTCGGAACACACGAAGAAAAGGAACAATGGCGTGAAACAAAGGAAGTTAAAAGGTGTTAAGATATACTTAGCAAAGTTATTTTACAAATATTCAATATAAATATTCTATTGCGTATTTAAGTATCAACGTAGACTTTTCCAAAAGTTAATGCCCTTTTTTTATGAAATGTTCTCCTTTTACATAGTGAATGCCCACCGTTTAAGGTGACCGTGTTGGTTCAGTGGTCTGACAACTCGCCTCTCGCCTAGGCAAACACGGTTCTATTCCTGGATTTTTGCTTTGAGTATAGTGCCGGACGATACCGCTGGTCGGCTTGTTTTCTCGGGTATTTCCCATTTCCCAGCTCTTGCATTCCGGCGCAGCTCCATACCCACCTCATTCCATCCTCATCGGCTCTCCAGACCCCCATGTTAAGAGCCGCCCAAACATTCCCACTCCTCTCAAATTACATGTTCTCTTTTCAAAAGCGGAATACCTCATTTTTAATAAAACGTTCTCTTTTTCGAAGTGAATTATCTAATTTTTACAGAGCGAATGACCTCATTTTTAATTAAGTGTCTTCTTTTCGAAAGTGAATACCCCCCTTTGTACGGAAATAACATAATTTTTTCCAAAGTGAACGCCGTGCTTTGTTATCGCGGGTGTCTAGTGACCGCCTGTGCTCGTGTGTCACGCAGGATATGACGAAGATGTCTCGTTGCCCCGTTGTGCTACTGCTGCTGGCGCTGTCGCTGCTGGCGCGGCCGACGTCGGGCAAGATGGTCTTCATGAAGAGCACCAGCAACTGCTTCCCGCCGTGCTTTGACAACCAGATCTGCGCGCGCNAATGACCTCATTTTTAATTAAGTGTCTTCTTTTCGAAAGTGAATACCCCCCTTTGTACGGAAATAACATAATTTTTCCAAAGTGAACGCCGTGCTTTGTTATCGCGGGTGTCTAGTGACCGCCTGTGCTCGTGTGTCACGCAGGATATGACGAAGATGTCTCGTTGCCCCGTTGTGCTACTGCTGCTGGCGCTGTCGCTGCTGGCGCGGCCGACATCGGGCAAGATGGTCTTCATGAAGAGCACCAGCAACTGCTTCCCGCCGTGCTTTGACAACCAGATCTGCGCGCGCCAGCTCACAGACTTCGGCGGGCGCTGCTACTTCGAGCTGCCTGACGCCTTCTGCGGGCTCATGTGCGGCGGCAACGACTGCGTCTCGCTCAGGATGGGCATGGGCATGGACGTGGGCATGGGCATGGACATGGGGCCCGAGCTGCCCAAGTCCGGCCTAGGCTGCGTCATGTGAGTCCCTCCACGCCCCACGCCCGTCGTCGTTCCTTCGCGGCGACGTGCCCGCTCTCTCCTCCAACTGCTGCTTGTCTTACGAGGCACGTGACTCTCTCCTAGAGGAGGGGTGGCAAATCTTTGATAGCTCGAACGGACTGAATGTTTACACTGCTAAATATAAGTAAAACAAAAGTTAAACGCGAATATAAAACCACAAACTAACAAACACCACAGAACATGGCGACAAGAACTGGAAAACGACAGGAATGCATGTAATGGAGCTGACCTAAGGAGTGGTCACAGGAGTAACATTTAGCCATCCCCACCTCTCAAATTTTGTGGGCGGGGTAAAACCAAGTATCTGAAGCCCCCCTCAAAATTTTTTTAGTGTGATGCTCTTTAGTGCATTAAAAATTGTGTAGCATAAACACTCTTACCCCGACGTAATTTCACGAGATTCTTCAGCAGAATTACTTTCACCTCGATTTTGTGTTTAGTTTAAACTGGGAAAAACCTATTCGCTCAGGTACACGTCTGTCCTCGTATTTCCGCAGCTGTTCTGCTGGTATAACCCTCCGTAAGTACCTTGAAACTACACCGCCTTAAGTACATGGAGCTTAAATAACTTGTGTTGTCTTCAAATAAAAAAATTATCAAAAATTAATTTGCGCAAAGTTAATAGAAATCCACAAAAGAGAATAATTTGGATAAGTCCAGTATAGTTTGGAGTGTAGTTCATCTTCATTTCGCCAAACAAAGAACTTAAAAGTCACAATCTGTTCTCAAACTGTTCCATCGCCTTTGTATGCACAATTATTTTCTTTTGTAATTAAATACCAAATATTACTGCCGGAACTACAATTACGATTTCTTGCTGTCACAGTAGAAACAAGGTTCAGTTTTTTGGTTCAATACGTTTAAATATAACAGAAAGAAAGATTCTTTCAGGACAGAAGCTCGAGATAAATTGCCATGACCCTTCCGATGTTATAAATAATGTATGGGGCACATGTGACCAAGGGTAATGCAGATAGACCTGCAGTGCAGCCAACGTCTGAAAGGCTCAGCTGATGTATGTAGGGTACTTGTAAAAGGGGTTTTTAAAATGGTCTAGTGTGATCTGCAATCTACCTGTGAACACTGCGAATAATTGTGGAAATTCACCCTGCCAGCTAGTTTTGTGGTTACTAAATTGTTTGCTAGTAATAATTTAAGCACTCTTATTAGCAAACGGCAGCCAACCGTGTGTAACCACAAACATTTTTGCTCGTCAAAATTTGGCATGGTGAATTTCTACTGAATACTTCTTTCGATCATCCCCGAAACCCTATTTCTGCGCTGGCTAGAACCTGTATTCTAATCTGGTTTAGCTCTCGTTAGATTGGGATGGCTACGATGAATGTTAAAATAAGCCAGTGGGACCATTCTATGCAGCTGGTTTCACATACCTGCAGTGACTTTTTGACCAATAATAGTAACAGTTTCCCTTCGTAAATTTCCTGAATACTAAAATAGTGCGTTTAGGATACTTCAGATCGAAAACAGTATTATATGAGAACGTATTTTGTCAATTTTGAAAATAAATGTTATGTGGTTTTGTCGCAAATTGTACAAAATGCATATTAAATTATTCTGTAAATAAAAAAAACTATTTATTAAAAACTTGTAAATTAAAAATTCAAATAAAATAACACTTAAATATCTGAGTATTTTTTTCATGTATATGTATATGGAATAACAATTTATATTTAAGTTATGTGATACGTATCTGAAAATATTTTTTATACAACGTCTAAAATTAATAACACGAATGAAAGGAAATAAGAAAAACCTATTTCTGAAAGGAATCACATTATACTTTCCTACTTAACCTTTTTCGTTACACTCCCTGATCTCTACAAAAAACTGAAAACATTTACTGCTTGAAAATTTTTTATCTCGTCGCTAATTTAGCATAAGTAATTGATTAATTAATTTTTATTTATATTCTAGGTTTTATGATAGTTTTGAGATCAGTCAGTAGCACTTAAGTAATTTATTATTCATGTTGAATTATATTCATTATTTGTTAATATTTAAGTTGAAGGACAATGCTTAGAAATTTATCCACAGAATTAGAACAATTTTTATTTTACCATCATTAATTTTAATGAGGTGAATTATTTATTAGTTTTCTTTGAAGGAGGATAGTCACAATCATTTGAACAGCAACTTAATCGTTATTATTTTATAATTTATATGAAATTAAAAAGATTATGAAGCACGTGTAGACTGCGTGTTCAGAGCATTTTATAGTCATGCATCACACGACGCACACTTCTATGATCTTGTTTCAAACCATTATAGTTATGCTTTATCAAGGTACCAAAATTTTTAAAATTCGTCATTAACCACGAGTGTGTTATATTAAAAATTATTTACTTATCTTAACAGGTTAAATTGTACAGAAACACAATATTTAAATAATTTTCATGACTTACTTGAGTCAAAATACTTGCATTTTCGAAGTTAAATAAGTGTTTACCATTTATCTAACGTCACTGATGATAAATGCCTTTTTTCTTCATTGAAATATTCTGCATCATTTTATTATTATAGATCTGTATAGTATTTTTTTAAAAATATTTTTACCATGTAAGGAAATAAGCAGATTCCATGCGGATACGAAACTTTAACCTTCCGATGAAGAATCCAGCAGATTACGTGGAATATCACATAATTTATAACTTCGCGGAGTTTTTTAAATTAAACCTTTTCTCGATTATGATTTATGAACATTCATAAATAACTTCTTTTTCGTAGGATGTAGTGACGCACTACACGTGATAGCATTGTGAATAACTAATCAAAACACTGCTATTAAACGATAACGACTGCACAATATGCAGTGTAAACCTGGTATGCACCTATGCACACACGTGTCCTCTCACTCTTTCACACGCTCACACGCTCACTCGCTCAATCACATTCGGCTAACGATATATACAGAAGAGACGCTTATGTTAGCTTACAGCGTTAAACAATTGTGTTAGCTTTTTTTTTTCTGCTATGCTTTCGAGAACAAATTCATGGAAATTTTTCAAACCAAATAAAAAAAAATTCTGCATTTAAATTTAAACCAACACTATCTCGATCCAAATAAGAACAATTTCCTATGTTTTTTATATATATAAATTTACTGTAAATGAAATATTTTAGGCTCATAAATTACGTTTGATTGGTTTTTAAAAAATCACTTAATGGTGCTTCTTGTTCAACAGGGCATATTTTGCTGGAGATACTTCAAGTCTATCTAACATGGAGAAAGTAGGGAGTTATTACCCACTACCAGTTTCGCTACCATTTCTTGACCATAATCCCTCTCTTAGTAAGTCGGGGCGCAGCTATATCTGCTGTGAACTTCCGCTCTACAGCAGTAATTTTTCTCTTTATTTAGTCACCAGTCAACGGAATATGTTGCTAAAACAGTACACGAAAAATTTGTGGAAAGTTTCTACCTGAGATGAGTGATTAATATCATAATCACGATCTTAGTTGTAATCATGAGTGTAGTTGATAACTGTGGCAGATCTTATTCATTATTTGTGCTCGTGAACTCTTTATCAATAATATTTGGCACGAACTTATCGTTGGCTTAAATTCAAATAAACAGTTTGAAATTATGCTTTAGATTTTCTTGATGTATCAATTATTGAAAAAGTAAATGGATAAAATTATTTGTTAAACTGTGAAGATAATACTCATGCTAAGATACAAACATGAACAGAACTATCAGTATTGTGCTCTGGAAAATTACAGTTATAAAATATCAAGATGTTATTTTTTTTTTCCCAGCAGAATCCATATTATAACGCAGAAGGCTATGATGTAAGATTGTTCGCAGAGAAAAAAAAAGCAAAGGCGAAAGAAATCGCAGTTTCCTAACTGTGGACATACCTCATCGGCACACTTTGAGTTTGAATCTGTGTCTTCAATCAGTGTAATTATTCTTATTAAAACATGGTTCAGTGGCTAGAGATCTCGCCTCCACCAAAGCGGAACGGNTTTTTCCCAGCAGAATCCATATTATAACGCAGAAGGCTATGATGTAAGATTGTTCGCAGAGAAAAAAAAAGCAAAGCCGAAAGAAATCGCAGTTTCCTAACTGTGGACATACCTCATCGGCACACTTTGAGTTTGAATCTGTGACTTCAATCAGTGTAATTATTCTTATTAAAACATGGTTCAGTGGCTAGAGATCTCGCCTCCACCAAAGCGGAACGGNACTTCAATCAGTGTAATTATTCTTATTAAAACATGGTTCAGTGGCTAGAGATCTCGCCTCCACCAAAGCGGAACGGGTTCGGATGCCGGTGGGAATCGTGCCACGCGGTGTCGATGGGTTTTCTCGGATGTTTCCAGTTTCCCCCTCCTTGCATTCCGGCGCATCTCACTCAACTCTCATCGGCTCTCAAGGCCCTGGTGTTAAGAGCCAACCAAACCTCTCCACTACACGAGCACTAAAACTTTAGATATAGTTCATTCACAGTTTCTTCCAACTTTTCTGAAGCCCTGCTAAAAGTTATACTTTCACGATTATTCCTCCGCCTCATGCAAACAAAATCTTAACCACGCCTAGAAAATCAAAGCAAATGGACATGAATTATTGAGATTTAAAGCTTAAATATAAATAAAAGTTCAATTTAACTAAAAGCAAGGCACTTTTATATGAACACAAGTATAAAACGTTTGTGATATGTGACATATACGGAATGATTCCNTAACTAAAAGCAAGGCACTTTTATATGAACACAAGTATAAAACGTTTGTGATATGTGACATATACGGAATGATTCCGAAATCATGGGACAAACATTGAGGGGTGGTAGAGCTCACTAAAACAAACAATTATTGTGTAGGAATATATGGGCGGNTAACTAAAAGCAAGGCACTTTTATATGAACACAAGTATAAAACGTTTGTGATATGTGACATATACGGAATGATTCCAAAATCATGGTACAAACATTGAGGGGTGGTAGAGCTCACTAAAACAAACAATTATTGTGTAGGAATATATGGGCGGAAGTGACGCGTTGAGGCACAAACACAAAAATAACACATGAAATGCAACACATTGTTTATTTACAACGTCGCCGCTAAATGCCTTTTTACAGCAATGTTTATAATAATTGCTCAAAATTGCTACCACCGACAGTAATGCAAGCTTGATAGCGTCGGCGGGGTGATTGGCGAACAGATTCAAATACGCCGGGTATTTCACGCACGCGTGCAGCCGCACAGGATAGTCGAGCGACGAGGTCTTCAATGGAATCAACTGGAGTCTCGTACATGAGGGCTTTCAAATGCCCCCATAGGAACAAATCAAGACTCGATAAATCTGGGGATCGTGGTGGCCGTTAATGTGTTATGTTTTTGTGTTTGTGCCTCAACGCGTCACTTCTGCCCACATATTCTTGTATAATAATTGTTGATTTTAGTGAGCTCTACCACCCCTCAATGTTTGTCCCATGATATTAGAATCATCATATATAGGAAATAACCAGAAACGTCTGATTCAAAAAGTGTGAAGAAACCGCGAATAGACTACAATGAGGTGTCACCCAGTTACTAGCAAATCATCGGAATGCACTGGATTTTTTTTTGCCACGCCGGTGTAATTAAGTAGTATTCACCAACAACTAAAAAAAATCAATAGAATTTTACTGATTCCATCTAAGCAGTTCCAACAGATCTCTAGACCAATTCACAAGTTTGGAACAATTGTAATGATTGCGAGTCTAGAGTGCAGGAGCGGCAGTGATGCCCTCAAGCCAATCGCAATAATGCGACCAATGGGAAGAGTGGACTACGCAGGCGACTATGAAAAATAGCACAAGCATAAGCAGGTTTCACGTGTTCTGTTACTCAGAATTTTTTGCGCCGACTCTATGGTTATAATAAAGAAATCTCTTCAGAAAAGATGCAGTATTGTGGCTAAAGTTTAAAACACAGTTTTACAGAAGAATAAATACCATAAACAGGGGGCTATTTTAAATCGAATTTCGCTGCCTTCGACTCTTTTCAATGACCTTATTTATGTTTCAATAACAAAATGTATAAATAAAGCATCAAAATTTTGACTCTCATTTCTGTCCTGGGAAAGGTACACATTCAAACAGTCAACAGTTTATTATTTGTTTTCAAATTAGAGTATATCCTACTGCCTACAAAGAGACCCGTGTGACAGCGGGAGGTGATTTAACCCGTTCCGTTTTGAAATAATCTACGAGCGCAAGTGTTCTTATCGTTCACTATTTTTACCTGCCCTGTACTTATGCAGAACGTGCTTTTCACAACCAACAAACAACATAATTACGTGTTAATTGATGCCGTTATTCACCATTGGAAGATAAGAGATGGAGAAACTTTAACAAATCAGATTTCTCACGAGAGAGAGAGAGAGAGAGACTAAAAACACCGGCCAGTGATTCACTCTCGCGTACAGTTCCAACCATGAATATCATTCACGTGCAACTTGGACTAGGACTGATCGGAGTGATCTGTTGATGAGGTAAAATGACGGTCGTGTACGGCGCATTTGACGTAAAATCACCTCTCAATTGGCCCAGGGTGATGTCAAAGTATAGCGATGAAAGAAAAACGTGACATTTATTAATATTAGGTTTTCCAACAGTCAGTGATAACATATAGAAAAAATTTCTTTGTTGAATGCACCGTACATATTTGTAACGAAATGCATCAGAGGCGCAAAGTAAGTATTCGAAGCTCGTTTTGTATGTAAGAAGCTGTCCTAGCCAAGAGACAAATACAATTACTTTGACAGCCCTTTCGAAAAAATAGTAGTAGAATGTTGACTTTCAGGAACTGACAACTACGTATCTGGCATGCTCATTGTGTCCCATACTCAGAGATCGCGTTACTCACCAGGTTCATTCTGCGATGGTCTAGAATGCAAACATCTGGCAGTTTGTGTCGCTCGTGCAATTGGGACGCTGTTTTGAAAGACACGCCCCGAGACTCGCCGGGGCCAATAACAAAGCGCTGCGAAGAAGGGACCACATTCGTGTGAAACCCAGTACATAGTTAAGGCGCCCGTCTACCTGGCGCTTGAACTGTGTTGCAGAGTGTTCCAAATACACGTTTTTCAACGAAACTATTAAGCGTGCGTCCAACGTGCTGATCTACGAAAAAAGAACACACACTTCAGACGAGAGCGGTTAAGTACTTTCAAAATATCACGTACGTTAGAAACATCAATTCAGAGTACTCAAAAACCCCTAAAAATGGCCTTTCGAAGGCGCTGTAGCTCAAAATGCACGCATCAGATACATACAAAACTACTATAGGCGCCTGCACTGAACCTTCCTAAAGACTTCCCACTAATAAAATAATATGGTCACCGCTGAAAGTCCCATAGGTACACGCAGCACGACGAGAACACTGCACGCCAGTTCAGAGCCTTGCACTTAGCGGCGATGGCGTACTTGATGCACGTGGCAGTGTCGCCCTTATCGCTCCAGGGCTTCTCGGCCTAAACGTGGGAAAAAGTTCCAGGTAGACGGGCGCCTTAATCTACAACCTTACTTGGGAAGCTGCCAACAAACAAAATGCCGCGGCTCAAGTGTAAACAGCGCTATGAAGATTGTCCTACACGACGTATAAAAATGTTCGGAAATTTTACCACTAGTTGTGCAGAGGTACTGAGACAGTATAAATTGTGTTAATGGTAAAGTTTATTTTCTTCAAAAAGTTATGGTCGCTTAGTCACCGCTTGTAATACCTCCGCGTTGATAAAATGAAAGAGCGAATGTTTTATAAATCTAAGTATGCTATCAATGTAGTAGGTGCTCCTTTCTCATTTGTACAAAATAAATAGGAACCTATTTCAGTAACCAAAAATTAAAATTTTTTTCGCATTTTTATAAGATAACGTGTACACAATATTTTCTGACTGTTTTTACTACAACAATCTCGCTGCCAACATCACAGATGATAAGCCAGTTAGTGTAACCATTTAAATGTATATGCAATTACATACAATAATTTTTGAAAGTTTCATTTGTATATTGGTAGAGTAGTAATGACCAACTTATAACTATTATTTCGGTAGTCACATATAGCGACGAAAATTGTATCGTATTCAGTCACTGAATGCAGCTTATAAATTGGTAACACTTTTCGTCTGGCTAATAATTTCCGTTGAAGTTTGCAGTCACAAATAAAACTGTTGCATGTGAAGGTTCTTGACGAATTGCTCGAGAGAGGAAATAGATATACTGTGCTAGTATTTGTGTAATCCTGATGCAAGCCGGGCTTGATACGTGCTAGGTACAAGCCAGGCTTGATGCATGCTATGTACAAGCATGGCTTGATGCATGCTAGGTAGCATGCAGTAATAGCAGAATACACAAAATCTAAAACCAGGAGATTTTATATTTCAATTGTCGCCTCTCAACTTCAATATCATGGCAGGAGGCTAATCTGGAGACAATTTACACAAAATGATTATTTAAGCTTATGTTTAAGAACGACACACAGACACTTTGGTTACTGAGGACGTCTTGAAGAAGGCATACTTGTTTTTGTTTCCACAAGTGCGGATTTCTCACAAAAGAAAAACCAGAAGTTAGTAATATAACTAATGAGCCTACTTTACTTTACATGGGTGAAAATAATTCAAACGAAGTTCTTAAAAGCTTATGGAAAGTAGGCCTTAACGTCTCATTGACGGCAATGTAATTAGTGATCGAACCAGAAACCAACGCAACATTAGTGAGACTATTACAAACACACGCGTGTCTCATCCGGGACCCGAACCCAGGAAACCTCGTACCATGATCTAGTGTGCAATAAACTGCTTTACGGGCGTAGATTTCGGAGCATCAACTTCGGATGCAATCAGTCTAATGTTTTTAATTATAGGGTTTCGTAACCTAAAATATTTACACAGCAGTCATTTTAAAATAAGTGTCTTAGCCACATAAAACACGTGAATTTACATGGTCCACCATAGCGCTGCTTGTGTCAATAATTTAGTTGATATTAGTTTATTGGTCCCAGAGAATTGGCTTGAAACCTCCATTTATTTCCATGTAACGATCTTCATAAATGGCCAATAATAAGGTAATGTGTTAGCACATTTATGATTGTCATATATACTACCCAATATGTAAAGCTCGGTTGAAACTGTTTGGGACATATGGAATGCTAAGCAAAAATATTTATAATGCTGTTAGTTTGGTAATATATGACCAACCCATTAAATCTTATATATTTCAATCTACTACAAAAGTATACCTGGACGCATTAATTAGGTGGAAATTATATAATTGTTTCCCGAGATAGGACACAAAAGCTTACTTATTCATCTTGTGCGGTAATCTAAAATGGCACAGAAAAGGGTTGATGTATCAACTCATTTAATGGTTGAGTAGGTACTGTCAGTTTACATAGCAATTTTTTAATCGGTTACAAAGCTTCGTAGATATAGCACGCTTCTAAAATGTTTATATAGCTACCATTATGAATATAATTGTCTAGCCTGCTTGACACATACGAATTAAAATAGTATATCATAGTACAACTTCTTCGCCAAATTTGCTAAGAATCGAATGAATGTTTTCCGAGATATTACATAAAAACTTTATTTTCCATCTGGAACTATCTAACAAAATGGCGGAGAAATTAGTATCTGTAAAGACGTGCATGGTGGTTGTAACAGATACTGCAATCAGACAAAGTTAAGTTGAAATTGGTTTCGTAGTTTCGTAGATACAGCATACCATTTTGAAATAAATGTCTGACCCACTAAAAAAAAAACCAATTGACATGGCCTGCCGTAATGTTAGGTACTTGATTGCCAAATTTGGTTGGTATCGGTAGGTATCGGTTGATTTTTACCGAAGCCATGAAATCAAAATTTAATCTTTTATGTGCCTTTGTTATAAAATTGCTGACAAAAGAGACTTTGTACAGACAAATCTGATGGTTGTGGTATATACTTCCAGTATACCAAACTAAGTTGGAACTGAATGCATGGTTTCGACGATATGGCATACAAAGCTAAAGTGGATGTATGGCCAACATATTGAAAATAAGTGCCAAGACCGACTTAAAACATATAAATTTAACTGTCATATCATAGCACTACTTGTTTGCCAAATTTGGTAATAATCGGGAGATTAATTCCTTAGATAGGACATATAAATCTTCATTTATTAATGTGGCGCTATCTTAATAAATGGTAGACAAAATAATCTATATGTTGGCATATATTATGCTAGTCATAATTGCTTTCATCATACAAAATTTAGTCGAAATTGGCTAATTCCAAAATGGCTGACCGACCGCATCACCCAACTCTAAATGCAATGCTTACATAATGCAATGTCGACATACACAATTTAAATGGTTGCCCATGTATGACAGACGGACTAAATTTTTAAATGGCCGATAATTTGAAAATAAGTGGCTGTAAAATACGTACAAAAATGCAACGTGTGCACAGAGTTTGGTAAATTTCGATTTACGCGTTCAAATTTTTTGCAGGGGAAACACGCACAGACCCAAACACATGCACATATAGACAGGGAAGCGATCTTAATGGCTTTTCTGTTTTTTATTTTGGAAAGTAGGCTAAAAGCAAAACTTTCAATTTTACCAAGAAACAAAACAAAAACCTAGTCGTAACAAGCTTGGAGCGTGTTTACGTGGAGTAACCCTTGTCTCTTGTTTTCTACGCTTTTTGGTTAAACCACCATATCGGTCATGTGATGTGGGGCAGTTCAGCGGAGTTATGCCGTTTTGCCCAATGTACCAATGTATAAATTTGCTATGAACAGGAGCAGCGGTGGCGTAGTGTCCAGGGCGCTCGCCTCCCACCACGGTGATCCGGGCTCGATCCCCGGCGGGGTTCACTCCCGGATCCTCGCATGTGGGAATCGTGCTGGACGATGCCGCTTGCCGGCGGGCTTTCTCGGGGTACTCCCGCTTCCCCCCGCCCTTGTGCTCCAGCGCCGCTCCATTCAAGGGTCTCATTTCTGTCGTGCTCGGGGATGACGGTCACCTACGGGTCCCAGCTGGAA